>NW_019014615.1:1128440-1139498 GCF_000150535.2 Carica papaya | reverse complement strand
CAACGTTGGTAATCGACATATGAGGAGGATCGAATGGTTCAGGGTCATTCCCATGCGCACGAACGGTTCAAGTTCACACCCGCCCGAATTTGAACGAACGACTTTAATGAACCATGCATCGATCCAACGGCCCGCACGATCAACAATTAAGATTTGAGGGGCTAGTTGATCCAACGGTTAGGATCGCACAGGGGAGGAAAAACCAGGTTTCCCTTAAGTGGCCCTAATCGGATGGCTCCCATTGCACCACATTAGCCCAATCGGACGACCAAGATTAAATGGAGAGAGGAATTTAAACCTCTCTTTAGTCCTCCCAAAACCCTAGCCGACACAGTTGATAGGAGAAGAAACGACGTCGAACACCAGAGAGAGTGCCGGCGACGGAGAGATGACGACTCCGTCATGCCAGAGACCCAACTGACAACAATAAGCTCGATTTTTTCCTCCTTTCTTTATAAAATCCTTCCCTTTTACGTTTAAATTGATTTCGGCCGTAATCCCACTAGGATCCAACATAACCGAGAGAGAGGAACGTCGGGGAAGAAGAACCAGCTGGCGGAGCTCGGTTCCACTGCCGTGTCGGAACTCTAAACCGATCCCTGTGAGTATTCTCGCCCCTTTTCACTGTCTTTTATTTTTTTTTACACCACTTTAACACAAACTCTTTAATTCCACCAGAAAACTCGAAAATTCGAGAGTCCGGAGCCACCACGATTACAATTGAGAGAAGTAGTGTTTTGGCCTCCGATCCGAGGTAAGAATACCTCATCCATTTCCCCTATTATGGTTAAATCAAAATTTAATCGATAATAAGCAGCAATTCTCAACGATTTTGTGATTACTTGATTAGTAAATACAGGTTGTCGATGGAGCCAATCAGTCAATTTAATTTATGTCCTTTATTAGTTTTATTTGTATTTTTTATTTTTATTTTATTTTTACTTTCATTCTTTTTTATTTATTTATCTTTCAATTTTCTATTTCCATTCAGTTTGTCTATTCTGTTTTCATTTTTATTTCGTTATACTTATCTAGAATCAATGTATTTATAACGACTCTGGAAATTCAAAAGGAAATACATATAATAATCTGAGTGCGGAAGCGAAATAAAAGATTAAAATTAATATCCCTAACACAATAACTTAAAAGTACTAAACAATATCACGGAATAAATTCTCTAAAAGAAATATGAGAAATAAAAAAAATAAAGGAAACTATAAGGTATCTAGCGTCTATTCGCCGTCTTATTGTGGATCGGGCTCGGGAACCAGGTCCTCCTGATATGAAATGGTTAAATAAGGAATGAGCTACACTAACCCAGTAAGGACATTGCACTAATTACTGTCACAGAAGTAAAGGTTGGTAGAAAATTAAAACAACCAATGGAGCAGTAGATTTAAACAAATTCATTTATCAATAATCAAACCATTTACCGTATACTTACCGCAGTGAGATTTATAAAAACAACTTATGGAAACAATAACATTGTAAATATCATGAATTCATATATAATCTGTAACATAGCACATATCATACTTTTATATTCAAATCATCAAACAACAATTTTCCTTTTTATCAGCCTACTAGTATCCATGGGGATCCATAGGGGTCCCCACTACATGTGAACCATTCCCCTTAACAAACTTAATTCCATGGCCGTTCCCATACCTCATTCGGTATGAGCACCAAAACAATATATCTCAATACCCCGTCCAGTTTGAGGGTGAAGCGGGTCGTCCCAATACCCCGTCTGGTATGAGCGCCAAAATAATAAAGTCTCCATACCCCATCCGGTATGAGACAACGTTTACGGTAGGGTTCCCTATGAACCCGGTCCGTCCACCATCTTTCAAGATATCTAGTGAGGCTGTTATCTTATCCATTTATCAAATCACATCCCATTCCTATTTGTCATTAGTCTCCGTTACCAACTCAAACATGAATACATACACAAGTAACGTGCATCCAACAAAGCAAGCGTATCTTAGATTCCTAAAATCAAACAGTAGTAAAGTAAGCAGTGATACATGCATTCAAAACTATAGAATAAATAAACCAGATACCATAATGCATTTAAACTGTAAAATAAATCAAACAGGAATTGACATAGAAATATGTCTGGTTCGGGCTTCATTAGCAACTGTAATTAATTATTCATATATATTTAATTTGTATAAATTACAGTATTATCATTTATTCAGACTTAAATTCCATGATAGGAAATAGGGTGAGGGGTCCTTACTTGATTTGGTGTCAAAAATTAGATTTTCACCACACCTACGGGCGGTCACTAGGTTCCTTGAATTTTTTTTTCGGGAATTGAAACGCGCTTACGGTACCTACACATGTCCCAAATAACCCAAAAATCAGACCCAGGGCCTATTTGACCAATTTCAGAATTCTAGCATGGCAGCTCCGCCGTGCTCAGGCGACGGCACCGCTGCTCGTAGCGGCGATCTGCCTCGGGTTGGTTGTTTTCGGCCATTTTTAGGCAAATTCAACCAAATTTGCATCGGTTCCTGTGAGAAAACACCCTTAGGGCCCTTGGTGGGCTGAAAAAATATAAAAAATTGAAACTTACCGGCGGTGGGGCTTTCCAGTGCGGCGGCTCCTCTGCCTCACGTCGTAGTTTGGTGTTTTGCTCCGGTCAACCTGTAGAGGAGGGAATGGTGATCACAAAGGTGGAAAACTCACATCGAACTAGAATCGAAAAGGGCCTCATCGGAGGTAAAAATCGAGACACCCTGCGGTTGCGCCGCTGGGCTCTGGCGGCGTTTTTAAGCCAATTGGCCGGTGCTTTCGCTCCGATTTGGCCATAGGTGGGTTTAAAATTGAATTCTAAGTAAATAGTAGAATTTTTACCTCGTTTGGCGGCCGAAAATTTCTTCGGTACGGTGGCAGGTGGCGGCGGTCGGCTCCCCAGCGGCTGGGTTATATTCTCCGATGAGGGGCTCTGGCGGCTAGGGTTAGGATTTGGGTGCGGATGAGGTTATTTATACCCATCTGCTTTTGATCTCAGTCGTCCATCACTTTTTTAATCTGGACAGTCCGATCGCGATTAAATAGGGAATGAATCTGAGTCGTTCATCTCGATTCAATCTGGAACGTCCGTGCGTGATTCAATCTGGACCGTCTGTGCGCGCGGAAACGAATCTCAGCTGTTCGATCGCGCGCACGCGGATCGTCCACGCAGCTCCCCGCTGCGTGGCCTCCTATATTAGTGTCTTTGCCACCTGACGGTCCTGGTTGGCTAGGGCTGCTGACTGGGCAGCTGACGTGGCACAATTTTTTTAAATTGCGTTTTGACCTTCAATTTTCGATTTTTCTTTTAAAAATAGCCGAGAATCCAAATTTTCGCCCATTTTCCTCAAAATTTTTTTTAATTAAATCCCTAAATAATTTTTACCCATTTTTATTAATATTATTTTATTATTTTCCTTAAAATAAAATAAAATAAAATAAATTAAATTAAATTCTATTAATACTTATTTATATTTATATAGAATAAAATAAAATAAAAAAAAGTTAAAAAAAATAATAAAAATAAAAAAGGAATTTCTTGGGTGTTACAACTTTTCCCCCCTTAAAAGAAACTTGGTCCCTCAAATTTGGCTCTTACTCTCGATCAAACAACTGGGGGTACTAGGCTCTAAAGTCTAATTCTAGCTCCCATGTAGCCTCCCTTGGTGTGTGGTTCTGCCATACGACTTTTACAAAGGATATTTCTCGGTTGCGGAGTAATCTACTCTTTCGATCTGTAATGCTGACTGATACTTCCTCATAGGATAAGTCCTCCTGGAGTGGGAGGGGTTCGTGGGCCAAGACATTAGAGGGGTCCGGGTTGTACTTGCATAGCATGGACACATAAAACACATTGTGGACCTTAGAAAGTTTTGGAGGTAGTGCTAGTTTATAGGCGGCGGTACCAATCATGTCTAAGACTTTAAACGGTTCAATAAATCGGGGGTTCAATTTTCCCCTACTGCCGAACCTATTAATTCTCTTTAAAGGAGTGACTTTAATGAACATCCGGTTGGCTTTCTCAAATGCCAAATCTCTCCTCCGGGTGTCCGCGTAACTCTTCTGCCTGCTCTGAGCTGTCTGAATGTTCCTCATGATCTTAACTATCTTGGATGTGGTCTCCTCTACCAGCTCCGGGCTGAACAATTTTTTATCGCCCACTTTTTCTCAACAAATCGGCGATCTGCATGGGCGCCGATATAACGCCTCATACGGAGCTATGCCAATGCTCGCTTGGTAGCTGTTGTTGTACGCAAACTCTATAAGGGGTAGATGTTCGTCCCAATGGCCCTCAAAGTCAAGGACATAAGCTCAAAACATATCCTCAAGTGTACGGATTATCCTTTCTGATTGTTGATCAGTCCGAGGGTGGAAGGTAGTACTGAGGGATAGCTTCGTTCCCATGGCTTGCTGAAAGCTACTCCAAAATCGAGAAGTGAACCTAGGGTCCCTTCGGACACCACTGTCGCTGGGACTCCATGCAATCTGACTATTTTTCGGATATATATTTTTGCCAACTTGTCTAAGGGATCGGTCATCCTGATAACTAAGAAGTGGAAAGACTTGGTAAGCCAGTCAACATTTACCTAGATGATGTCATGTCCTGAGCGTGCCTTAGGTAACCCTCTCACGAAGTCCATGGAGATATGTTCCCACTTCCACTTCGGGATTGGTAAAGGCTGAAGTAACCTGCCTGAGCGCTGATGCTCTGCCTTGACCTGCTGATATACCAAGCATTTAGACACAAAGTCAGCTATTCCTTTTTCATCCCATTCCACCAAAACCGGGGTCGCATACTTTGGTATATTTTGGTATTTCCGGGATGCATGATAAATTTTGAGCTATGGGCCTCTGTCATGATGTCTCTCTTTAACTCACTGTCACTTAGAATACACACCATGCCTGAAATCGAAGTAACCTATCGGGGGAGACTCAGAATTCTGAGCTAACTCCCTGTTATGCATTGTTCTTGAGGGCTACTTGGGCAGGATCAGCTGACTGAGTTTCCCTTATTCTCTTGATTAACAAAGGCTAGACGGTCAAATGGCCCAAACATGTGACTCTCCTCAAGTCCTAAAGTCGAACCTTTTGTGTAGCCCTAATTTTCCTGCATTCTGAGACCATCAAATGGGCTAAGATACCTGCACTTTTTCTGTTGAGTACATCGGCTACAACGTTACCCTTACTTGGATGGTACAAGATATCACAATCATAATCCTTAAGAAATTCTATCCACATTCTCTGAAGCATGTTGAGATCCTTTTGAGTGAATATGTATTTCAAACTCTTGTGATCGGTATAGATCTGAAAGGTCTCTCCATATAAATAATGGCGCAAAATCTTCAAGACGTGTATGATTGTGGCAAGCTCTAAGTCATGGGTGGGATAATTTTTTTCATGACTCTTTAACTGTCTGGACCCATAGGCTATGACCTTCCCATGCTGCATTAGAACACAACCTTGGCCTAGATAGGAGGTATCACTCTAAACTGTATATCTCCCCGATCCACTCGGTAAGACCAGCATAGGTGCAGTAGTCAGCCGCTTCTTTAGTTCTGAAAAACTTCTTTCACAGTCCTCATTCCACTCAAACTTGGTATTCTTCTTTGTGAGTCGGGTTAGGGGAGCCGCCAGACTAGAAAATCCTTCAACGAACCTACGGTAATAGTCCGTCATTCCCAGAAAGCTACAGATTTCTTTAACTGATGTCAATTTCTCCCATCCGAGTGCCGGTTCAACCTTTTTTGGATTCTCTGATACTCCATCCTTTGATATGATGTGCCCCAGGAAGGCGGTCTACTCAAGCCTGAATCCACACTTACTCAACTTTGCATACAGCTTCTTTCTTCTGAGAACCTGCAAAACCGGGGCTAGATGGTGAGCATGTTCCTCTCTGCTTTTTGAGTTGACCAGGATGTCATCGATGAACACGATAACAAATTGATCTAAGAATTATTTGAAGACCCTGTTCATCAGATCCATGAAGATGGCTGTGGCGTTGGTTAGCACAAGTGGCATGACCAGGAACTCATAGTGTCCGTACCTGGTTCGAAAAGTCGTCTTGGGAATGTCTTCTGTCCTTATTTTCACGTGATGGTAACCTGATTGCAGGTCTATTTTAGAGAAGACCTGCACACCCTGCAACTGATCGAAGAGGTCATCAATCCTAGGAAGAGGATACTTATTTTTGATTGTGACCCTGTTCAATCCTCTGTAATCAATACATAGTCTCAACGTTCCATCTCCCTTCCTGGCAAAAGTGACTCCGGCACCCCAAGGGGACACACTATGTCTGATAAAACCACTGTCTTGCAATTCAGTGATCTGTTTTCTCACCTCCTCCATCTCAACGCGGCTCATGCGGTAAGGAGCAACCGAAATAGGCTGGGTGCCTGGCTGTAGATCTATAGTGAAGTCGACTTCCCTGTCCACTAGCAGTCCAGGTCGTTCATCCAAGAACACATATGGAAAGTCTCGGACTACCGGAATCTCTTGAATACAATTCTCTTTCTTTGGTTTGCCTAGTTAGAGAAAATAACAAGGTTAAGGTACTTGACAAATAAGAAAACTTGCCATCAAGGAATAAACACTAAATGATTTTATTAATTTGTAAATGACTCCTCATTAGGAGGATTAAATACAACCTTCTTGCTAAAGTAATCTACGGTGGCGTGATACGCCGCTAGCCAATTCATCTCTAAAATTATATTAAAATCCCACGTGTTTAATTCTATTAGGTCTACACTCAGTTTTCTATTTGTTATCTCTATGGCACAAGCTCTGTAGATTACTTCTCCTAATAGTGTTACACTCCCAGCAGTAGACACAAATAACATTGAATCGAGTTTATAAGGTAATACATTAAATTTGGATGCAAAAACAGGTGAAACAAATGAATGCGATGCACCAGTGTTAAACAAAACATGAGCAAGATGGTTACAGATAGTGTACATACCCTGTACCACGTTCGGGTTGGCTTCGGTATCCTGCTGGGTGAGGTTGTAAGCCCTGCCCTGGATAGGAGGTCTTCCCTGATTTTAGTTCCTTGGGCACTCTCTCGCATAGTGTTGGGCAGTACCACATATGCGACAGGTGTTGTTGAGGCAGTAGCATGGTCAGGCCCCGTGATCCCTATCGCAATACTGACAGATCTTATCACGTTCTGCCACTGGAGCCTGAGGGAGGGCCTGGACCACCGGTCCAGGCCTCTTGTTCGGTTGGACAAACGCAGTAGGTGCTGGTCTGCGGGGTGGAGTTGAGGGTTTATGGTTCCTTGTTGACTGAGGGAGGGTGTGGAGGCTCTTCTCCACTAACTGTGCCTTGGCCAGAACGGCCGAGTAAATCCTAAGCTCTATTACAAATGAATGCTGCTTGATCTCTGGGCGGAGGCCCTACTGGAACCTCCTAGCCTTCCTGCCCTCGTCCATCAATGTCTCAGGGGAGTATCGGCCCAACTCCAGGAACTTACGAGTATATTCTGACTCCGTCATGTTCCCCAGGACCAACTGGAGAAACTTCATCTCCTTTAGATGTCGGATGTGCTCTGGGAGGTACTCTGCATGAAAGGCTGCTAAGAATTGTTCCCAAGTAACTGGAACAGGCAGGGTGGTCTGCTCGAGTTCCCACCAGCGGTTTGCTTCTCCCACCAGCATGTAGGTAGCAAGGGTGACCCTCTACTCGGGAGTCACTCCTAGGGTCTCGAAGGCCTTCTCCATCTCCGCCAACCAATAATGGGCATCTTCAAAAGAGGATTTTCCTGCAAAAGTAGATGGGTTCAGTCTCTTGTACCTCTCTACGTAGCCTGGCTCAAACATGGAAGGAGTTGGGTCTCGTGGAAGAGGGACTGGGCTAGGCTGAATATAGACTGTGGGGCCCTGTGGTGGTACTCGCTGACATGGTAGGGGCACTAGATTATACTGTGGCGGTGTCGGGCAATACTGTGGCTAGGGCACCGGATTATACTACAGCGATGGCACCGGGTGGTACTGTGGAGGAGGAGGCTCGTATTGAGGTGGCTTAGGATCCTCTCGCTACAGTGATGGTTAACCTGTGGCAGTGGGGGAGGGTCGGGTAGCTCCCTTCTCTCATCTCAGCCCTGCTAGGCAGCAATGAGTCTCTCTAGCATCTCAAATATCTTATCAACGTCTTCCCGAAGCGAACCATCATAGGCTACTCGGTTTAGTGGGGATCTTCCTCTTCTCATCTCTCCGTACCTGCATTTCATAAGGAAGGGTTGAGTAATGATTCATTCGTTTGGTGTTTCTCTAAGTATCATTGTGTAAGGGACGAGTCCGAGGAACGCGGCTCTGATACCAACTGTAACCGCCCTGAAAATTCAAAAGAAAATACATATAATAATCTGAGTGCGGAAGTGAAATAAAAGATTAAGGTTAATATCCCTTACACAATAATTTAAAAGTACTAAACAATATCACGGAATAAGTTCTTTAAAAGAAATATGAGAAATAAAAAAAATAAAGGAAACTATAATGTATCTAGTAGCTACTCGACGTCTTCTTGTGGATCGGGCTTGGGAACCAGGTCATTCTGATCTGAAATGGTTAAATAAGGAATGAGCTACACTAGCCCAGTAAGGATATCGCACTAATCACCGTCACAGAAGTAAAGGTTGGTAGAAAATTAAAACAACCAATGGAGCAGTAGATTTAAACAAATTCATTTATCAATAATCAAACTATTTACCGTCTACTTACCGCAGTGAGATTTATAAAAATAACCTATGAAGACAATAACATTGTAAATATCACGAATTCATATATAATCTGTAACATAGCACATATCATACTTTTATATTCAAATCATCAAACAACAATTTTTCTTTTTATCAGCCTACTAGTATCCATGGGGATCTATAGGGGTCCCCACTATACGTGAACCATTCCCCTTAAAAAACTTAATTCCAGGGCCATCCCCATACCCCGTCTGGTATGAATGCCAAAACAATAGATATCAATACCCCGTCTGGTATGAGTGCAAAAATAATAAAGTCTCTATACCCCGTCCGGTATGAGACAACGTTCACGGTAGAGTTCCCTATGAACTCAGTCCGTTGACCATCTCCCAGAATATCTAGTGAGGCTGTTATCTTATCCATTTATCAAATCATATCCCATTCCTATTTGTCCTTAGTCTCCATTACCAACTCAAATATGAATACATACACAAGTAACGTGCATCCAACAAAGTAAACGTATCTTAGATTCCTAAAATCAAATAGTAGTGAAGTAAGCAGTGATACATGCATTAAAAAATATAGAATAAATAAATCAGATACCATAATGCATTTAAATTGTAAAATAAATCAAACAATAAATTTACAGAGAAATATGTCCGGTTCGGGCTCCATTAGCAACCGTAATTAATTATGCATATCTATTTAATTTGTACAAAATACAGTATTATCATTTATTCAGACTTTAATTCCATGATAGAAAATAGGGTGAGGGGTCCTTACTTGATTTGGCGTCGAAAACTAGATTTTCACTACGCCTACGGGTGGTCCTTGGGTTCCCTGAATTTTTTCTCGGGAACTGAAACGCACTTACAGTACCTACACATGTCCTAAATAACCCAAAAATCAGACCCAAGGCCTACTCGACCAATTTCGAAATTCTGGCACGGCAGCTCCGCCGTGCTCTGGCAACAGCGCCGCCACTGAACATAGTAGCTCGGGAGGGACCATTACAGGAGAACGTTGATCAATTTTTTGAGATGCTCGAGAGGTTGATTTCTACCCATCAGGCTTGGCATAAGAGAGGAGAGTCGTCTGATCCCCCTCAAACCCTACCACAGTATGAATCACTTCCACATCGAGAAGACTCTGTACCCCCACGGTACAATCCAATACATCTGTAGTACAATCTTGTACGTTCACAATATAATCTAGTACCTCAACAATACAATTCAGTGCCTCCACAAAGTAACTAAGTCCCTACTCAGCATAATCTAATTCTCTTTTAGCAGGACCCAGCTCCGCCCATGATGGACCCAAGTTACATTGAAAGGTACAAGAGACTTAACATATCTACTTTTGCAAAGGTATCTATCTTTGAGTAAGCTGAGTACTAGTTGGTAGAGACCGAGAAGGCTTTCACGACACTTGGAGTGATTTCCGAACAGAAGGTCATTTTTGCCATGTATATGCTCTTAGGTGAAGCAGGATGTTGGAGGCAACTCAAATAGGTTACTTTTCCCACTACAGTCATCGAAGAACAGTTTTCGAGAGCTTTCAATGCTGAGTACCTACCGGAGCACCTTCACCATGTGAAAGAAATGAAGTTTGCACAATTAGTCCAAAGAAATTTCTCTGTTATGGAGTATACTCGAAAGTTACTTGAGCTAGGCCGATACTCCCACAATAATTTGATAGATAAAGGTAGGAAGGCAAAGAGCTTTGAATGAGGTCTTCGTTTTGATATTAGACAACAATTATATGTGTTAGAGCTCAACACATATTTGGTGGTTTTAGTCAAGGCATAGCTGATTGAGAGAAATATTCAAACTTTTTCCTCAGTATTGAACAACTTTAAACCCCCAGTTTTGCACCGTAGGCCAGGACCAACTGCATCAGGCTTACAGAACAAGAGGCCAAGGCCAACACCTTAGGCCCCTCCTTAGGCCTCAATGGCGGGACGTGGCAAGAATTGCCAACATTGTACAAGGGATTATGGCGACTGACCCTATTATCGCTTCAACAATATCTGTCACATATGTAGGAATGTCCAACATTTTGCGAGAGAGTGTACTAGGAATCAGAACTAGGTTAGGCCCATAATTTAGGGTAGAGTCTACATACTCACCCAACAGGATGTCAAAGCCAACCCATATGTGATTCAGGGTACGTATACTATTTGTAAACATTGTGCACATGTTTGAATTGACACTGATGCTTCACATTCTTTTGTTTCACATTCTTTTACTCAATATTTAAATGTACCTCCTTAACGTCTTGATTCTATCTTATTAGTGTTCACATTTGCGAATAGAGCATTATTAAGAAACATTGTATATAAATCT
>NW_019014615.1:1073340-1110592 GCF_000150535.2 Carica papaya | reverse complement strand
CTTGGTGCTTGAAGAAGTAGAGGAACTGGGGAGACAACATTTTTTGGAAGAGAACTTGAAGGAAAGCTGAAAGAAATGATCCAAATGCTATTTCTAATATGGCCATGGCTGCTTCAGCTGGTGAGAAGCCTAAGGCAAGAAAAAGATTGAAAAAAGTGACTACGGAAAAGAAGAGAGAAATCTGATTGAACTTTAATGTCAGGTATGGAATGATCTCTCTGTATGTTTCTCTGGTGGTTGTATGTTCATAGAATTGAAAAGAGAGAAGAGAGGGATTAACATGTAAGGTAGCCAATCATTATTTTTGTCTCTAAAAAAATATTTCTTTGATATAAAACTAAAACCCCATATAATTGTTTTACCCCATTTAGGTCAATTTACAGGTTGTAACATGAGGTTTTTCTTTCTTTTTTTTTTTTTTTCAAATAGATCTTAATCATTCCACTAAAAAATTCTGGCTTTATCTATTTAGTATCCTAAGTTTATGATTTAATATAAAAAATATCTTTTTTTTCTTAAAAAATCTTATTCGGCATGAAATGAAACAAATTGAAGTTTTAATAATTTTTTGTTTGCATTTTCCAGCATACACCTTTTTGATAACTGAATTATCTCGTGAGTGAATTGATATTTTTATATTATATAAAATAGCATATTTGGATTTTAATATCAGTCAATCCCATGAAATTACTTTAATAAAGCACACATAGCATGCAGAAATTTCCAGTGAATTTGTAAACAAGGCCAACTTTGTTATCTTCCAAACATCATTGGTGAAATCCTTGTTTCTTCCACTTTTTATTTGGTCAATAACAATGCCAGCCATTTTCTTATATTTTAAATCTAAGAATAGAGGTTCACACACACACACACACACACACATTTCTTGGAATAGAAGGCATCTTCTGTTGATTCAAAGGAATACACCCGCTTAGAAATCGTGTAAGACTTGATTGGTGATATCAAAATAATAGATTAAATAATTAAATATTTCTTTGATTTGCAAATAGAATCTTTATTAAAAAGAAAAGGTACAGCTTGCATTTAATTTCTGATACTTGTGAAAAACACCTTTTGATTTATCATTTAGTTTATGGAGTATGCATCCAGGGAACGTGGATCACAATAACACATCTCATCATACAAGTTGACTTGCACTATTCTTAATCATAAACTAAAGGCCGGCAAATATTTTTTAAAGTAAAGAATCAGAATAGAGTTAACTGAACTAGATAGCTTAAGTACCCATTAACCTTAAAAAAATCAGCATATTCTAACATGTCAGTTAGAATAAAAACAGATGATGAACTGTTGGTTGATATCTTACATGTTCTTTTGTTATTAATTTATATGTTATTTTCTTGTAAGAACCTTGGTTGCTATTCTCGTGTTTTTTAGTGTATAGTTCTCTTTGAGACTTAGGTTGTCATTGTTATTAGACTAACTACATCAGGTCGAGCCGGATTATCTTTTGTGGGAACCTAAGTTTTCATGGTCATATTTTCTAATATGTAGTTAGGCCCCAAATCCTGAATAGGGAATTTTTGGAGGGATTTGGTAAAGAAGATACAACCATAGCCAATACATGTACCAAAAACGTCAAGCTATCAATACCTATCAGGTCATTGTAAGCCGCCATTGGAATACTATTTAATGAATATGCAACTAGTAAACAAAGTAGCACAAGTAATCAACCTTTTTTTAATAGGAATTTCAGAGTAATAAAATGGTGCTTCTGAAAGAGACATATCATTTTATGTTAATTATTTATGAAGCCTGCAGATGCCAGCTAGAAAGCCTGATTTCTATATGCACTCAAAAGTCCATAAACTCCAATAATTCAGGTTAAATCAGAGTATTAAACTGGAAAAGAGAAAAAGCTAAAGAGATAATACGAGGTTATTGCAGAAACAATAAGTCAATGACACACCGGGCGAAGTTGTCTCAGTTTCTTGTTGCCTCAGCTGAACTCTCTGGTTCACAAATGAAGACAGGAAACATGGACGACGCCTTCCTGTTCACTTCCTTTGAAGTGATGCTTGAGAGGATTAATGCTTGTGGTGAACTCTTGGAGGTATTCAAAGGACCAAAGCTTAGTGCCTTGTTGAAAAGATTGAAGAAACCTCTGTTGACTATTAAACCTGTGCTCAATGATGCTGAGCACAAGGAAGATCTGGATACAGCAGTCAAGCACTGGCTCAATGACCTTAAAGATGCTTTCTACCAGGCAGAGGATGTACTCGATGAGATCTACACTGAAGCTCTACAACGCAAACTGGAAGCAGAAGAGGGAGGTATTATGACTCGGGTGCGGAGTTGGAAGCTCCTCGCCAGTCCCACTTCACTCAACAAAACCATAGAGTACAAGATAAAGACCATCGTCCAAAGATTGGAAGGTCTAATCAAGCATATTGACCCAATTGGACTAAGAGAATATAGCAATAGAAGATCTTTTCACAGGCCACAAGTAAGTCCTGCTCTTGCTGATCATACCAGAATCTTCGGCCGAGATGAAGATAAGCAGACTCTTCTTAATCTTTTGCTGTCTGATGATGTTATAGCTGGAAAAGGTTGCTGTGTAATTCCAATAGTTGGTATGGCTGGAGCTGGTAAAACTGCCCTGGCTCACCTTCTTTACAATGATGACATGATCAATGAGAACTTTGAGCTCAAAATCTGGGTAACTATTGGTGAAAACTTTGACATTTCCAGCTTGATGAAAGCTGTTCTTCGGGAACTCAAATCCCCGGCTTCTGAAATGGAGGACCAGCGTTCGCTACAAGTTGAATTAAAGATAAATCTTGCAGAGAAGAAATTTTTACTCATTTTGGACGATGTTTGGTCTGAGAAATCTTCTGACTGGAAAAGTTTCTGGGCTCCTCTCGAGGCTGGAGCAAGGGGAAGCAAGACTGTTATTACTACTCGCAGCTGTGTTGTAGCATCAATCATGGAGCAGACTGTCAAAAGATATGAACTGAAGTTGTTAGCTGAGGAGGATTGCTGGGAGGTGTTCTCCAAATTTGCATTCGAAAGCAGGGGACCTAGTTCCTATCTAGAAATGGAAGCAATTGGAAGAAAAATTGTGAAAAGATGTCAAGGCTTGCCTTTAGCAGCAAAAGTAGTTGCACTTCACCTCCGTTCTAAGCCACTTGTTGAAGAATGGCATGCTGTATTGAAGAATTTTCCATGTCACATTAGTGAGATCCTTCCAATTTTGAAGCTGAGCTATGATTTCCTTCCTTCTCACCTAAAGCGGTGCTTTGCTTATTGTTCTATATTTCCTAAGGGCTACGAGTTTGAGATTGAAAAGTTAGTCCTCTTATGGATGGCAGAAGATCTTCTACAGCAAACCAAGGGCAATAAAAGATTTGAAGATATTGGCAATGAATACTTTCATTACTTACAGTCTAGGTCCTTTTTCCTGCAATCTAGTAACAATAAGTCATGTTTTGTGATGCATGATCTCATGAATGATCTAGCAAAATCAGTAGCTGGTCAATTTTGCTTCAGGTTGGAAGATGATGAAACTTCTCAAATCCCTGGCATCACGAGGCATCTGTCATTTTCCAGAAGTGACTGCGATGCTGAAAAGATTTCTGAGTCCATACATGAGGCTAAGTATTTGAGAACTATTCTTCCTTATGAACTGCCAAATGATCTCGAGAATTCTCAATTAACCAGTAAAGTCTTGCGGGGTCTGTTATTAACCCTGCAAAGCTTACGAGTGCTTTGTCTGTCTCATTACAATCTTAATAAGCTGTCTGAATCAATTGGTATTTTAAAACACTTGCGCTACCTGGATGTCTCGAACACTGCAATTAAAAAGTTGCCTGATTCATTTTGTTCCCTTCATAATCTACAGACACTACTGCTGTCAAACTGTGGTTCTCTTACAGAGTTGCCAACAAACATGGGGAAGCTCATCAACTTGCACTATCTTGATCTTGTTGGAACTTCATTGAAGGAGATGCCCGTAGGAATGAGTAGACTGAGAAGTTTACAGATGTTGTCTAATTTTGTTGTAGGAAGGCTGAGTGGTGCTGGGATTGAAGAGCTAAAAGAGCTTCTGTATCTTCACAGAACACTTCGTATTTCAGAGCTGCAGAATGTGGTCCTTGCAAGAGAAGCAAAGGATGCCAGTTTAAAAAGAAAAGAGTATCTTGAAGGGCTAGTCTTAAAATGGAGGGATAGAGATCATACATTTAGTGGTATTCAATCATTTACATGCGACCAAGGGGAGGTGCTTGAGATGCTAGAGCCTCATCCAAATTTGAAAAGCTTGAGCATAAGATTTTATGGGGGTACAAGATTTCCAGACTGGCTAGGTGACTCTTCCTTTTCAAATATGGTTTTCCTCTGTCTCAGCAATTGTAGTTTCTGCTTGTCCTTGCCACCACTGGGAGAGTTACCATCTCTTAAAGATCTCATTATCGAAAGATTAGATAGAGTGCAGAGAGTTGGCCCTGAGTTTTATGGGATAAAGATTCCTCTAATAAAGCCATTTCGGTCTCTGCAGACTTTAAAGTTTGACAGCATGTTAACGTGGGAAGAATGGGTTTCTCCTGAAGTGCGAGGTGGACCATTCCCCTGCCTGCGAGAACTCTCAATAAAGAGATGCCCCAGGCTGGTAAGAGACTTGCCAAAGGACCTTCCTCCTTTAGCTAGAGTCAACGTTTTTGATTGTCAGCAACTTAATGCTATGGTTCCAAGATTACCATCAGATATAAGTGAAAGGGAGAAACAAGAACTTGGCAACAAGTTTGAAGACCCACTGTCTGTAGATGAAGAACTGCAGTTACATGAAAGTACCCAAATATCCATCAGCAGTGATGAGGTTAAGACATGGAAAACTTCACAGTCTCATTATGACAAGAGAGAGCATCCCATAAGAGATGATGTTATTTTGGATCAACTGCCAAAACTTTCCGTGATGGGGGCACTGCAGATACATGATGATGCCAAGTTCCATTTTAAAGCAGAAGATGAAGTGTCACCGCAAGGATTGAGGCATGAAAAAGAAATTACAAGCATCAGATCTAGTTTGCAAGATATCTCTGCATTTGAGAGAATAAAGCTTTCGAGCTCCAGATCTGGAAGTCTGCAAGACATCTCTACATTTGAGAGAGACGAAGAAACTGCCCAAGATATCTCTCCATTTAAGAGAGTGAAGGTTTCAGAAGTTTCCCAATTATTTGAATTGCAAGCAGGCCTGTTTAGCCTAAAAATTGAAGGATGTGATGCCCTAAAGTATCTGCCCGAGGAATTGATGGACAGAAATCCTCGTCTCCAAGAATTATTTATCATCAACTGCAGCAATCTCAAGGTGTTTCCTCGAAGACATCCACCCACCCTGAAAACTCTATACATTCGTGACTGTAGGAAGTTGGAATTTGTCCAATCTTTAGTGACAATTCACCAAGATTCAAATCTTGAATATTTGTGTCTAGGGAGTAGCTGTGATACACTTAGGTCCTTCCCTTTAGGCTTCTTTTGGAAGCTTAAAAGTCTTTCTATCTGGGATTGTGAAAACTTCAGTGGCATTGATATTCCAGTGGGACATGACAAGGATCACATTTCACTCGAAGTCCTGGAGATCAGGTGTTGCCCGATGCTGGAATCTTTCCCTGAAGGTGGATTGGCAGCCCCAAAACTGAGGACAGTTTTGATTTTCAATTGCAACAATCTCAAAGCACTTCCTAAGCAGTTTAACAAGCTCTCTTCTCTTCAATCCCTTGTCATAAATGGATGCCCAGAAATTCTTGCTGTTCCAGATGGAGGTTTACCTTCCGACATAAGCACACTTTGCATCATCAACTGTTACAAGCTTACACAGGAGCTGGCCTGGGGGTTACAAAATCTTGAGAACCTTCACTGTTTAGAACTTGAAGGTGAGTATATTAAAGTGGAATCATTTCCAGAGGAGAAGCTGCTGCCTAGAAATCTTTACTCTCTACGTATCAGTAAATTCTTAAAGCTCAAGGTCCTGCATTACAAAGGGCTTAAACATCTAAAAAGTCTTGAAACATTAGAAATAAGCAGCTGCAACCAGCTTATTGGTTTACCAAATGAGGGCCTTCCTTCATCATTGTCATTTCTGTGTGTAAATGATTGTTCGTTACTGAAAGCTGCAATTCAAAAGAAGGGGAAAGACTGGTACAAGATTGCTCAGATTCGACACGTACTTATCGACAATGAAGAGCTGCATGAGATAATCTAAAAGCAAGATCCCTTCTCATTTGATGTATGTTAGGTGATGCTTAAGCATTCGTGCAATAAACTGTTCAACAAACCGAATATGCTCAAGTCCAGTCCAAGTCTATCTCTATTTCAAGTACTTATTTGTTACTAGGCCTAAAAAGTGATACCCCAAGGTAATAACTGAATAAGAATTCAAGACCTTCATGACTCAAACCATGGGATGTTTATTCTCTCTTACCTGATCTATATGCCAAATGAGTCCAGAATCCTTTTTTAATCAAATTACTTGGTGATTCACTATTAAATCAACACAATGCTTAAATTACAATCCATATTGGCATGAGAACTTGAAAGAACTCTGCTTACTAATGCATCAGACGCCCAGGATATGGAAAACATACCTGCAGGTTTTACCAGAGCAGGAACTGATCACAGAGTTGAGGGACATTTGATTGAACACTTTGAGTACACTGCCTATGGTGCGGTTAAATTTCTTGTGTTTGTCAGGCAAATGGGTTTACCAATATCACTTCTCATTCTATCTCATGGCAATTCTTTCACTAGATTTTCATTTCTACTCTTACTATAAATAAGTATCTAGATGTGATCTTTTAGAAGCAAAAATTGCATATTCCACTTCCAAAAAAGAGGTACAAACTCAGAAATAGCTTAAAATAGAAACTGTGATACCAAAATTTTAACGTATAGACAAATATAAGAATCAATAATAGAAGTTATCTAAGAATGAAGTAAAACTTACCCTGATGCAAGCTAGGGTTTTTATGACCGTACAATTGTTCTCATATTGAGGATTCTATAGTCTTTTGAGGGCGAATTCTTGTCTTTTGACTAGGGGCTGCAGAGAATTTGTTTTTGCCGTTGGATGATAACCTGTTGTTTTTATTTATTAGGAAAATATCGAGGGCCCATATCCTAAATGGTAAAGTTTTTTAGTAGGGCTTATTTTTGAAGTTTAAATACTAACCCATTTTGTTTAGAAAAAATTGATAGTGCATATAGTTCGCTGAACAGCATAAAGTAGAAACGCAATAGCTATTCGGTGTTTAGTTTACAATCAATCCTCGGCCTCGATGGAGCGAGTGATTCCAGAAAAACTAATATATATATATATATATATATATATATTGATGTTAATGGGCAGTAACGGGGGTTTGTTATGGCCAGAGTATGCCAAAATCAACAGAATATCCTTCTTCATATCAGTGGTAATACAAATACATTTGTTTCACTGGATCTATCAAGTGTATATAATATACATATTTTGAACGAGGTGCTAGGAAGCATAACCTAAATATGATGAGCACCATTACAGGAGAAGTGAAAGGAATTCCAGCTCTCACTGGAAAATCATTTCTTGATTGAATCGCAAACATCCCATTTTCTAAGCAGCATCAACAACAATACCACAAATGTATTGACCAAGACCAAACTAACATACAAAGAAATAGCTGTTTGCGAGGAACAAATGTCCTACGTAATTGGGTAACTGGAGGATTAGAACTCAGACATTAACCCCATCTACCGATACGAAGATAAGTAGCATATGAATCAATGGGTGAATGACTCTTGGTTATCAACTGAGCATTCCTTGACTTTCTTTTTCATTTGCCATCTTCAATCTTCAATTCTTCTGGAGTCTGATGAGCCACATCATAAGTAGCATGAAGACCAACAAACAGATAGTACACAAGCATTGCGGATGTGCAAATGATAAACCTTAAAAAGGCAACAAAACCCAGTGATCCTAGAAGAAATAGGTTCATCCCGATTGACAATGCTGGCAACCAAGGAACTAGAGGAACGCCCCAAACCTTTGGAACACGCTGCTTTGGAAGCAATGCCATCCCCAAAGTCCCCAGAAACCAAAGCAACCCAGACACCATGTACCCAATCCATCCTCTCACATTCGATTTCCACAACGCTGTAACTCCAATTGAAGAACCAATTATCACAGACAGACAAACAAGAAACTTAACAAAATCATTCCCTGGAGAAACATCCTTCACACAATATCGCCTTAAAAGCAATGCAACAGCCATAAGCATAAAAATGAACAGTGTGGTGAAAGAAAAAACACTTGACAAAACATCCAGACTTGAGAAAAATGCAATTATGGCACTAAGTATGGTTACCAACAGAGTAGCATAAATAGGGGTTCCAGTTTTAGGGTGAACCAAAGCAAACCAGGGAGGAATCATATGAGCTCTAGCAATCTGAGTTGTATATCTAGCTTGTCCAAGTGATCCAACCAGCAAGCTTGTGGTCATTCCCTTAAGTGCACATATACTCACCAAATACTTTGCCCATTTCATGCCAATTTGTCCAAAAGCAACAGCATATGCAGCATTTACATCAATTTCAGTATACTTCACCATCATGACCAGCGCCAAAGCCATCAAGCAATAAATTACACTGATCATAGACATTGAACCAACTAATCCAATTGGTATATCCCTTGAAGGCTTTTTAGTTTCTTCGGCCATATTTGCCACCATATCAAAACCTGTATAAGACCAGTAAACAATTGCAGCAGATTGGAAAACACCCTCTACCCCGTGAGGGAGAAAAGGCACCAAATTAGAACTCTTAGCATGAATAAATCCCACAACTATGACAAACACAATCACACCAGCAGTAACCAAAGAACTTATCCAATTCAACCAAGAAGTCCTCCTTGTGCCACTCATTGCTATACCATTAGCAACTAAAAGCACCAAAACTGCAACCGGGTCCAAAAAATTAAACCCTTCAGCAAAAGAATTTACCTTAAATCTGAAAAAATCAGAATTGTTCTTAATCATAGTAGCCAAATAGGAAGACCAAGCTCGACCTAATCCAGCAGCACCAACAATAGCCTCTAAGAGAATATTCCCCGCTGCAATAAACGCAACGAAGTCGCCGAGTTCCACACGAAGATAAGAAAAAGAACCACCAGCCACCGGAATTTCAACTCCAAATTCTGCATAACAAAAGACTGAGAGCAAAGCAGACAGACCTGACAAAGCGTAGGAGAGGACAATTGCTGGACCGGCGTGGAAATGCGCCTCCTGACCCGTGACGACGAATATGCCCGACCCGACAACAGAGCCGAAACTGAGCCATATCAAGTCCCACCATGTGAGGCATCTTTGCATTGGGTTCTCGCTCTCCTTGCGTAGTGTGAGGAGCTCGTTAGAGTCGGAAGAGCGAGCGAGCAGGCGGTCGGTGAGACGTGGACAAGTCTGGGAGAGTGCAGCCTTGTAGGAAGCCAAGCTCTGAAATGAACTTTCTGGGAAGAAGTCTCGCTTGCTCCATCTCCAGTAGCTTCTTTTAGATGATGATGAAGCTGACGAGCCCTGTATCTCTTCTTTCATGGCGCTCTCTTGTTCGAGAATGAAGAAATGGTGATTATATACAGAAAGACAGATCTGTAACAACTGGAAGACACAATTGTAAATGCGGGAATTGGAGGGTACTGCGCCCCTGCTGACAGATTTAATTTTTATTTTTATTTTTTTTAATAATTTTATATATACCCCGTGTTTCAGGAGGAATCCAAAATTTTTATTTAAAAATAAATAAATAAATAAATAGACTCTAGGAGCTCATTGTCAAATTATTTTAAATAAAATATATATTTGATATTAATTTTAAAAATTATTTTTTACTTTAAAAATCTCTTTTTTCTTAATTAAGAGTAAAGGTATCTTTACTTTTAAAGAGATCAAAATATCTCGTACGTAAGCATCATTTCTTTCCTTTTTATCAATAATTTTAGATTTTATTTTTATAATATCTTTTTTGAATTTAATTGAGTATTTTTTTATTTATACTCCGTTTATAACTTTTAATTATGATATAAAATTTTTTTTATTAAAGTAATTTTATTTAATTTTATTATTGATAACATTAAAAATATTTAAATACTGATATTGATATCGAGCATGGCTTAGAGGTTAATTATTGAGTTGATTGATGTGATGTTGTGGATCTTTATAACAGTTTGGTTTCAAATCAATTAAGTAAGGAACATGTTTATGTTGGATAAGTATTTGATCGAGCTTTATCTTATAAGAATATATTAAGGTTCACGTTAGTAAATGAATATGAAATATGAATCTAACAAGTATGATCATGCAAACAATTGAGATATATAATTAATTACTTTACTTAACTTTATAGTTGAGAGTTCATACAGATTAATTTAGTTATAATAATATGATAATGACATGAGTATAATGTTGATACTAATAACTTGAGTATCGATAAAGTAAAGTGGTAAATTATTAAGTCTTTATTATTAAATATTTAAAATCAAAATTGTCTATTAATATAAAGTTTATACGTGAATAATGTCAAATTTGATAGATTTTATTTTACATGTCATTAAGTCATTAGAGAAAATATATTATTTTATTATCTCCTTTTCTATAATCATTTTCCAATTCCCTCTCATACAACGATATCATCATATTGGCACCAGTCCTATCAATTTTTATCCTTAATGCTTTGGTTAACGAAATCTGCAACATCTCCATCTTGTAGTTGGTTTGGTTTGACTTGGATATATGGTTGATATTTGGATTTTTTACGAACTTGCCTTCATTTTGGTTTTTTTTAGTTAGGAAAAAATAAAAGGAAGCTAATATATTTAATTGGCTTTGATGGATTTAATTTGTTATTTGCTTTGACTTTGAGGTGAATGAGAATAATGAGGAAGAGAAGAAAGAAGAAATGAGAGAGACTGAGGGGAGAAAAAAATAGGAAAAAAAAAAGAAGTTAGTGCCCATGGTAGTGGTGATGAATTTAGGAGTTTAGGTTTAGAAAGATCAATTCAAACCAATTTGTTTTTCTTCAACTAGATTCGTTCATGAGATCCCTATATTTTTAAAACGCACAATGTCTAATGTTAACATATCTTACATGTGACATCTGACATGTATAATGCTCCGACTACAATACCATACATGTTTAATTTAAGTTTATATAACATTGTTAGAAACTGCAGTAGCAAAAAATATAAATATATACATAGATATATATGGTTGGAAGCAAGGGTGCACATTTTAGAACTATTTCTTCGATAGAGCTGATTATTCATCTTTTCCTCCATGCAATGCGACCAACGGGATGAAAAGGCTCTTTCGAATAGCAGTTTCTGCTGCATAGCAACAATTGACTATTAAAAATAATGATTCATGTACTGTTTCATATTTATAAATAAGAGGTTGTAAATCAAAATTAGCATGTAATCTATTTGTATAAATGAATCTCAAATAAATTATCTTTTTTCTATCCCAATTATCTCTTTTTTTTCTCTCTCTATAGTATATTCTCTCTCTAAAACGAGTCTCTCTCTTTAAAAGACTCTCTTTCTCATCTCTATAGTCTTTCTCTTTTCTGTCTAAAAACTCTTCTCTCTCTCAAAGTATTGTTCTCTCTTCTCTGACTTCGTCTCTCTCTAACTCTTTGGTTCTCTGTCCCCGACGCCCTTTTTCCTATTTTTCAACTATTTTTTTTTCTTTTCTAAAATTCTCATTCTATCCTCCCCATTTCTTTAATTGCAAAATTGCTCCCATTTTTAAATTTTTTAAAAATACCCATAACTATTTAAACTCCACATTTTTTTTTTCCAAATTCTGATTCTAGTGAAGCACATATCCAAGCCAGATCTTAACAACTTGGTATCAGAGTATCTTGATTTTGACAAAACTCTTGCAAGCTTCATAACCATGGTAAAAAATAAAGGTAAGGGTACAGTGTCTGAATAGCAAAAAATACAAACTTTGGAAAAAAATATACGTGATATTGATAAAAAATTATCGAATTTTAAATCCGAGATATATAAATTACAACAACAAACTCGAGTTATAGTGGACCAACGACTGTTTATGTTGGGTCAACAACTGGAAAGGCTCACCAAAATTGTGTAAAACCGTATGTGGATAAGTGAAACAACTGTCCGGATAAGTCTCTCTACTTCTAATTTAAGTATTAAAAGAGTAATATTACCGAATCCAAAATCAAGAAAATTGGGGTTGGTAGTTCGTATCAGAGAGACAACCAAACTAGTAATCATGTCCTAAAGATTGATATTCTTATTTTTGATGGACAAAATTCTAGAATATAAATAAAACGATACAACAAATATTTTTATATTTTTAACGTCTTAGATGAAAGTGAAGTGAAAATAATCTCATTATATCTCGTAGACAAGACAACAATATGGTTCCATGTGTTAGTAAATGACCCAAATATGTTTGAATAGGAAGAATTCAAGGTGAAATTGTATAGAAAGTTTGGGAAATTTTTCGGAGTTGATATTGTGGAGGAATTCAACAAATTAATTCAAGAAGATATCGTCCTCTAGTATAAATTTTTTTTAAAAGAAATGAGGTCATTGTTATTAACAGAGAATCTTGAATTTTCTGAAAAATATTTCACCTCCAATTTTACAAGTAGTTTGAAGGATGAACTTCTGACTAATAATAAGGATGCACATGCCACACACCTTGACTCAAGCATTTGAGTTGGCTCTATGACAAGAACAAGCAGTAGATGCCATTAACCGATACAATAAACTAAAACACTCTACAACTTCTTCTAAAGCTAATGTTTCCATCACCGAAATTTTTTTTTTAAAATTCATTATTTTTAAGAAACAACATCTTTGAAGAATTTAAATATATAAAATTGAGGAGGAATAATTTTTGCTACAGATGTGGAGAAAAATATTCTCCAAAACATTCGGTGTAATGAAAAAGTAATCATAGCAACGGAGACATGTGAGAAAGAAGAAAGAAAAAATAAAAAAGATCAATCTCTAGATAACAAACAGAAGAATAATGGGACAGCTTCACATAAAGTTTTTCTATAATATAATAAATATATAATATAATATAATAAGTATTAATAATATCATTCAACGCCAAATATTTTAAAATTTTATCTTAACCTCGAGTCAGAGGGCAAGGTTAATTTTCAAGGGTAGGGAATTATTAGAAATTGTAGTGAAAAAAAATATAGAAATATATAATATGTATATATATATAGATTATATGTAGATATATATGGTTGGAAGCAGGGGTGCAAGCTTTGGAACTGTTTCTTCAACAGAGTTGAGTATTCATCTTTTCCTTCATGCGATGCGATCGACGGGATGAAAATGCTTATTCGAATGGTAGCTTCTGGTGCGTAACAAGGATTAACTGTTGGAAACAATGATTTATGTACTGTTCGTATCTATAAATAAGAGGTTGTAAATCAAAATTAGCATGTAATATGTTTGTATCAATGAATCTCAAATAAATTATTTTTTTAATTCTCAATTCTCTCTTTTTTTTCTCTCTCTACAGTCTGTATCTCTCTCTAAAATACTCTGTATTCTCTCTCTCGAACTCTCTTCTTCTCTCTTTCCCGACTTTATCTCTCTCTCTCTCTCTAACTCTTCTTTTCTCTCTCCCCGACACCCTCTCTTCTCTCTTTCAGCTATCTTCTTTTTACTTTTCTAAAATTTCCATTCTGTCCTCCCCATTTCTTTAATTTCAAAATTGCCTCCATCTTTTGAATTTCTTAAAAATACCCACAATTATTTAAAACTCTACATTAATTGTTCAAATTCTGATTTTGGTGGAGCACATGTTCAAGTAGGATCCTGACGAACACTTCTATTAATGAATGTGTATATTAGTGAGAGAGAGAGAGAGAGAAAAATATAAATTTTTACAAGTGCAGAGATTAAAATAGAATTAATTTGAGTATATTTTTGAAATAGTACAAACGCCAATTTAGTATTTTTCTTAAAATTTTAATTAGTTTAATTTAATTTTAAAACTTGATCCGGTTCGACCAGGTTTGAACCGGATCAATACCTAAAGCGCCGTCGTTTGCCGTGGTCGCAGTTGAGTGACTTAAACCCCCCAGCATTTTGGATCATGCACAGACACGCACGCTGATCTTAAAACCCTTCAAAGTTTCAGTTGCGAGCTGATAAAATTGATACAAACCAGCAGAAGTAGCTCGTTTGTCGCCCAATCCCAAATGAGAGGAGCTATAGGAAGAAGATTACCCAGCCTCAGCAATTACAGCATTACCATCGGTGCCAAGCAGAATCCTTTTTTGATCCAATCCTCCTCTTCCTTTTCCACCTCCTCCGGTTCCGGTCGTGGACGTGGTCGGAGCGGCGGAGGATCTTTTTCGGGCTCGGATAAGTTCGATTTCTCTCGGAGTCCAGGAAAAACAGCCGACTCGGACGAGTCGAAAAGCGAATTGATCGACTCGTTGCCTGCTGGAATCGGTCGTGGCCGTGGCAAACCGCTTCCCTCAGATCCTGTTCTCTCTTCATTTTCTTCATTTCCGTCCGTCAGACCACCTGGTCATGGGGCTGGACGCGGCCGTGTCGCTACCCACCCTGCCGCGAGTCTTCCGCCGGCACCACCACCACCGCCTCGAAAACCTATTTTTGTAAAGAGCCAGGATATCGATTTTGACGCCGAGTCGGCTCAGTTGGGTGAACCTAGCTTACCTTCAAGTGTTCTTTCGGTACTCCCCGGAGCTGGAAGGGGAAAACCTATAAAGGAATCGAGCTCCACTCCGCAAATGAAACACGAAAACCGGCATATCCGGAGAGTTGAGCGGGTCAAACAAGAAGCTGAGCCTGGCAAAGAACGCCAGACAGTACCCAAATTGAGCAGGGAGGAAGCAGTGAAGAAGGCGGTAAGCGTCCTGTCGCGCGGTGACAATGATAGTGGCAGTGTTAGTGGCGGTGAATTTAGGGGTAGAGGGAGGGGTGTGAGAGGAAGAGGAGGAAGGGGAGGTAGAGGAAGAGGTAGATTTACCAGAGACAACAGAGCGAGGGAGGAGAATTTGGAAGAAGAAGAAGAAGCGGAGAGCCAATTTCTGGGTTCTAATGCTGATGGTGAGAAGTTCGCGAAGAAGTTTGGTTCTGAGGTCATGAACAAATTGACCGAAGGGTTTGAGGAGATGAGTGATAGGGTCCTCCCTACTCCTTTGGAGGACGTGTATCTTGATGCAATGCATACCAACTTTTTGGTAGGTCTTTCTATGTTTTCCGAGACTTGGGAACTTCCAGTCCTAGAATTTTTGAATTGGGTTATGCTACATGAGAGTAATCACTTCTTCTCAATTTTCAACTGATGGAACTAATTTGAAACAGATAAATCACAAGACATCAGACTAATCTGTATACCATTGAGTTTTTAGTGGTTGTTTTGATTATTCTTGGCCATCTTAGGAAGTTTGCAGAACGAGATGAGCATTACAAATTTGATTCTTAGATAAGCATGCAAAGATTACTGATTAGTAGGTGTTCATGCAAAGTGAAATTTGAGTCCTGACTTTGCTGAATATGAGGTCTCTTTCATGTGTGTGCATTTTGAGTGGCCTTCTTTTTCTGGGTTGCAGATAGAGTTTGAGCCAGAGTATCTGATGGAGGAGTTTGGTACAAATCCAGATATAGATGAGAGACCACCTATTCCACTTCGGGATGCTCTTGAGAAGATGAAGCCATTCTTAATGGCATATGAAGGAATTCAAAGTCAAGAAGAGTGGGAGGTATACCCTTTTACTGTTTGGATATGATTAACTAGTCGTATGTTTTGTGTTCCAGCTCATCATTGTTTATGAAAATAACTGAATTTCTCACATAACATAAATAATATGCTACCCGTGTTGCTGGGTTTCTGAGAAGAAGGTATCATTAACTCTTTGTCGCTGAACAAATTTTTATTCTGTTTGTATTATCTAAATGATCTGGATACTTAACTTTTTATGGTTTGATTTTCTAGATCTGGATATTTGAATGATCATTCAAATAGTCATAGACTTGCTTTCAAACTGCATAATTGCAACATCTTATTTTTAGACTGAGAACTATCGTTATGCAAAAGGGAAACAATGAAAAGAAAAGTGGATGTTCAGAAGAGCTTACTGAAATAGGTTTAACTATTTTTTTGGCTATTATTTGTTTCGAGCAAATCTTGACATGGTTTGCTAATTCTTTACTGTCCTGTGTCATTGAAGCTGTGTGACTTGTTGTGTTTTTACTCCTGAAACCATTGTTCAAAACCTGTTTACATCTTAAAACTCCCATTGATGCAGTGCGCTATTACATGCAGCCATATGAGTATATCTGTACTTGATCACTTTGCTTTAGGTGTAATGAAAAAATATCTGTGAAAAACTGGCTGTGGTTATGATGCAGAATTAATAAAGGAAAATAAATATTTTGGAAAGTTTATATGAAAAGGGAAGTTTTACCCTAAAAGGAACAAGAGACATTTTCCAGTAGAAGTAATGGTTTTGGAAAGTCTTCTAATAAAGAGAAATAGAAAGAATAAAGTTTTCTATTCCTTTTAGTGTAAAACTTCCTAAAACGTTTACTTTTTTTTATTAGTTCATAATCAGGTTATCTTTAAAAGGAAAGGTATAATGCCCTTTTTATCTTTCACAAAATTTTCAGAAAGCCATTGATGAAGTCATGGAGAGAGTACCCCTTCTGAAAGAGGTTGTTGATCACTACAGTGGACCAGATAGGGTTACTGCGAAACAACAACAACAGGAGTTAGAAAGGGTTGCAAAAACAATTCCTGAGAGTGTACCTGCTTCTGTAAAGCGGTTTGCAGATCGTGCAGTTCTTTCTCTTCAGGTTAGAGAGTGTTATAACTGGATTATTTTCTTTTCCAAGCTAGTATGACTTGAACATTTTTCAGTTTTTTTTTTAGCTTCAGTTTAAATTCAAACAAAGTGAAGCTTTTCCAACAGTGTGTTACGCTCATTTGAAATATTATTCCAGGAAGGTTTGTTTAATCTTATGAATTTTACAATGCAGAGTAACCCTGGTTGGGGATTTGACAAGAAATGCCAGTTCATGGATAAACTTGCTTGGGAGGTCTCTCAGCACTACAAATAGAAAGGCATGCTTACTTTTCATGATTATATCAAGTAGTTACAATATACTTAATCCAGGAGATCATAGTATGAACTATCTTTCAGGGAAGGTTTTGTCCTACTCACTATTTTTTAATAGATGATCAGGATTTTGCTCTGTTTTTGGTTATCTGCTCTTCCAATTACGTGCCGTCATAACATTCTGTAATAATGTTGCCTTGCAATGTTTCTAATGAATCTAATAGTGTTTCTTTTACTTCTCTTACTGTCGATCTTATTGGGATGGGATCATTGGAAGTTTAATGACATCCAATTAGACTTTTGTAATCAATTCTAGCTCTGTATGTGGCAAGGTATCTCTAGGTAATAGTACCTTCAATTTTCTTTTGGGTGAAAGTGAATTGAAGAACCAAGTTGATTCTTGCAGTAGTTCTGATCACTTGACTAATTGTTACTTTGTAAACTAGTACTGGAATTCTTTTGTAATTCAGTTCTCATATGCGTGTGGTTTCTCTTATTTGATAAATGAAAGATTAACTAGGAGGATTCTCCAGTGCAGGGAACTGCTGCCAAGGACCTGAGATTGTCAGGTGAGGCAGAAGTCGAAGCTGATATGGTGTTAAGGTCCATGATGCTTGAATTACACTTTAGGTTGGGAGGATTATTGATTATAGGTGATCCATGGTGTCCATATTGGAAAAGTGATTAGGGGAAAGAATATAGAAATGTGGAGAAGTGACGAATATGGAAATTGCTGAACCGATTTGTTGATGGTTTACTTAAATTTTAGGTTCTGATCTTGAGGAAAATAAACAATGTCCATAATTAAGCAGGCTACTATATCATTATTAGCACATATTTCTGATAGTATAGAAATGATGTGTATGAAGAAGTCATAGAAGCCCCGAAGTGCTTTGCTGAAGGCAAGAGCTGCTCAGTTTCAGGAATTAAATTGAACATAAGCTCATTAATCTTCTGCCTCAAGGTAATTTATTTTCTTTTCTTGTGGAAGAAAAGGCAAATCTGCTCTTTAGGTTTGTAGTAATCATGGAATGTGGCTTTTCAAGGTGTCCAAGTAAGTGACTGTCTAGTACGTAGACCTCTATTTCATGTTTACAGAGGATAAATTTGTGGAAGGGCATATAAAATTGAATCCTTGCCTCATGGCACATGATTTCAATTGTCTTATTTATGTTAGAAAGAACCAAGCCTTCTCAGTATGCAAATGCATCTGCTCTGAAATTTAAGAATGTTATTTATCAATCGCGGTTCATTGCTTTGATTTGGGTTTTGTAGGAAACAAAATTACCAGAGCAGCAAAAGGAATAGTCTCAATTTTCAAGAAGAAGAAGACCCATATAGAAGCTTAGCCAACTATCAATGACTACTTTCTCTTAATGTTTCTATAGACTACTTATGATCATTAACCCTCTCTCAATAATTTATAAACAAATTGAAAAGATATAAAAGAAACCCTTCATGTTTGAAGGGGATACAGCAGAGTGAGGGAATGCGCTAAGAGAATTAAATAGTTTAGAAACTGTTAAAAGAGGGTTATGATCAGGAAAAAATGACATTAGAGAAATTATTAGAATGAAATTATTATTATTTTTTATACCTTGGTTGGGGGTTGGTGCATAATCTTCCCTAAGTTATATATAGAAAATGATGACTGATCATAAAACAGAAGGCCAGGGAGAAAACAGAAATTATCAAAATGTATATACCTTACATGAACATCACGGGGGAAAGTTACAAGAAAATGTACTTTTGATGGGTCTTTCCCCACCTTCTCTTTCTACACATTACCTACAAAATATTTCTTGGAGATTAGATTGTTATTAGAAATTTAGAATAATAAATATGAATGCAAATCTTTAGTGCTAAGAAAAGGCGATATTTAAACCTAGCTACCTACCAAAACCAAAACCAATATATTGGCTGGATGACAGACTGTATTTTAAACAACTTGAAAAGTTACCAAGGACATGGTATTTTAAACCATTAAAAATATTATGTTTTATTTAAAATTTACTGAGTTTAAATTTCATTGGTCTTGTTACTTTATAAACGTATTATAAATTATTAATGAGCGGTCTGGAATGCTTGATTAGTGGAATTAAAATTTATTTCATTAATAAATCGATAGAATTGCAATGATTACGTTAGATTTAGTCCCACCAAATTTATTACGTTTTTATATGTAAATTATCTTAGTTAAATTTGTTAAAACTGATTAAAAATCGGCTTTGTCTGTCTTCCGACATTAAAAAAAAAAAACAACTTCAAAAATTTATATATTAATGGACTCAAGAGTTACTTAAATTTCTACTCCCATGTTTAATTATATTCTAAGGAGATTTTATCTAAGAAGTCTTAATCTGTCCGAATTTGGTTTTAAATTTAGTTCCGGTTTATAAAAATAATTTTTATATTGAATAACTTTTTTAAAATAAAAAATACTCAAAATTGCAAAGAAATTTTGGAGTAAACGGTGTTTGAAAGTTGGACCTAAGCCTGTTCAGGAGGAAATTATTTATATAAATCCAACCATATGGAAAAAAATATATATATATTTTTTTGTAATGATCTTAGGAGATAAATTTTTTTTTAATTCTTGATTAAGTTATATAAATTATACTTAATTTAGTCAAAAATATGAAACAATTTGTGTGATTAATCCAAGACATATAATTCATATTAAAAAAGTAATTGATTTAATTCTTATCGAAATTCATATGTCTTATTGAAAAAAAAAAAAAATCTTAATAATTTACATATGTATGTATTTATATACGCATATATAGATGTAGATCATTACTTTCTTTTAAGTCTCTCGTTAAATCTCATTAGTATTGTTTACAACAAAGAAAAAAAAAATCGATATATTCATCAAAATAGTCTGCTATTATTATATATATGTTATAACTTCGCTAAAATAAAATTTAATTATTAATTTCTCTTTGGTCGAAAAATAATTTTAGAATTATAATGATAAAGAATAAATAATCATAGCTTGGAAAACAATCTGTAATTAATGGAGCATATTAATAATTTAATCCTCTCTTTCCAATACTTACTTTTATAGTTATAAAATGATTTAACAATTACTATTATTACTTACACCATATATATATATATATGTGTGTGTTTATTTTTAGTAATAATATATTATATGTTCAAAAAATATTCGTGTTTAGCTCCAACACAACATTTATCCTCCTAAAAGCATCCACATCGTACACGTGTCCCTTGATTAATATCATTGGGAAGAACATCCACTGGGTCCCACTGTTGAAAAACTCTTTACCAATTTTTTTTTGACCACACTTCCCACATGACGTCCTAAACGACCATCACAGTTCCGCCCCCTAAGCTTCCACACATCCAACGGTCTACAACCAATCACGCGCTCGCGTCACCTTAGCCCAAGGTTACTACAAACCTGGCCTCCACTTTCTCTTCAGTTTAGAACCAATCCTTTTATTACACGTGGATATTCTGTTGACTTTCTGTGCGAGCAAGTTAGACATTAGAATTTCCATATTCTTAAAAGGAGAGAGAGTGCAAAGTGTGAAGTGAAGCACAAACCGCACAGAGAGAAACTGTTTGTCTTACCATCTGAGGAATCAAAGAATCTTTTTGAAGAAGAAGAAGAAGAGGAAGAGGAGGGAGAGGAAGGAGAAAGGAGAAAGTGTTTGCTGGGATTTTTTTCTTCTTGTTTCTTTTGCTTCATGAGAGGTATGTAAGATTTGAAATTAACCCGACTTGTGCTTCATTTGGCTTTACAGCTTTCAAATCTTCTTTTTCCTCTCCCTACTTGAAGCTTAGATTAGAAAAGAAGCCTGCTTTGTTTTCATATAGGGTTTTGCTTCTTGTCATGCGTCCAACATTGAATAATTAGCTTCTTCTCCTAGAGAAATATTTATCCTTGGATTTAATTTTGCTGCAAATCTGTTGCTTTGTACGTTAAGAATGCTGGATTCAGCGGGGTCCTTTAAGTTCAGTAGTGGAGGATGGCGTGTGTTTGGAATGTGAAATTAGGGCTATCTTCAAGATGGGCTCCTCCCGAAGAACTTGTTTTGTCAGTGGCGTGTTGAAATGGGAGACCTTTTTATTCTTCTCGCAGTAGTTTCCTACAGGATTGTCCTCTTCATTTTGGATGCTAGATTTCAGAATGTGTTTATGGATGTTCGTGTTTACAGAAGTTCATTTTGAAGAAGATTTTATGAGGGTTTTGGTGAGAAGTGGTGAAATAACCTTCTTAGATTCTCTAGTAGAATCAAAAATAAATTTTTTTTTGTAAGGAACATAACCACCCTAGTTAAAATCTGAATCTTTTCGTTTGGAACTGCTCTTGAGCTATTTCATTGACAGTTGGTACTTGCACAATGTATCACCAAGGCAACCTAGTTTCAGACTGATGATATGGGGCTGCAGGTTGTTTTCATGTTGTTTCTCCTGTTCTTTTTCTTTTTTCTTCTGGGGAAAGTCATAATGCTAGGTGGTCAACGGTTCCAGACTCCACTGAACCTTGTAATGGCCCAAAACTTAGCCTAGTTTCAGAGTTAAATAAGTAATAGAAGATCCAAATGTAATAGGGGTGCGGGCTGTTTTAATGTTGTTTCTCCTGTTATCTTTTTTTACCCCTTCTGGGAAAGTCGTAATCTAGCCACTTAAGATTTCCAGGGTTCACCAAATGTTGGCACACTTCTGAAACTTAATATATCTTAACTGTCTGCTAGTCTCCAAAGTAAGACCATTGTTGAACGACTATTGATAAGAATAATAGGATTTACAGCCTTATCTCTCTAGAAAATTTTACTTGGGAATATCTCCTCTCTTTCTTTGCAAAGGGGCCTTTGTCATTGTTGCTAATTTGGTTCATTAGATTTTTGTTGGCATACTATAATGCAAATCAAGAATTTATGATCATAGAGTTTATGAAAAACCATATTTTACTAATGGATTAAGTATATCTATTTACTGAATATTGAAAAGGAAATGATACTTTTATTAATTTCAGTCTTATTTTTACTGGGAATCCAAGTACTTGACAGGTTGAGTGGCGGAGCTTTATGAACACTTGCAACTCAAGATGTTGACAGTAGATTTTGGACTATATGGAGTAATGTAGCTTCACGAGCCTATCTTTTGGGTACTGATTTTGCGGCAACTGGACATGTATGTGTTGGTGGGGACATGCTTGAGCCAAGGGAAGCTGATATACCTGTCCTGTTTCTGGTTTTGGTTGTGCTTCCTCTGGTTGCTTACGTCTTACTTGGGATATGGAGTGAGGCTGCAAAGAAAAGAGAGAGAGTGAGTTTGCTTGCTCATTTGGCTGCCGAGGAAGCTCTTAGAGCTGAGGCAATGGCTGCTGCAAGTGTTATCCCACTTGTCACTCCTTCAAAAAATGGACTTCATGTGTGTGCTAGGTGTTTTAGTCCAGCTACAACTCGCTGCTCCAGATGCAAGGCTGTTAAATATTGGTATATTCTATTTGGCTTCAAGTTCTCATCTTTCATTTCATTAAATATTTTGTTCTGCACCAAAGTTTTCGAAGAAGGCGCTGTGGGTACATATAAGCTAGTCATGCTTTTTAAAAGTGAATGCTGAGATAGAAAGGAAAGTTTCAATAAGGAAACACTCCCGAATGTGTTTTGCTTCATCTCTATGAACTTTTCAACTATTGGGATTTGCAATGCTAGTTTGTGTATTAGGTTCTATAAAAAACTCTGGCCTGTAATGAATACTGTAGGACTGTATTAATGTTAAAAATGTTGTTCTTAGGGGCTAGCACCAGATAAGCTCAGGTAGTGAACAAACGGAATCCATGGTTCCAACGTATTTGAAACTTGAGCTTCTTTGAAAGATAAAAAATGTAAAGATGTTAGGCTATGTATCTGAAGAGTTTAAATTTTTCTCCGAAATCTTTGGCCTTATCTTTTGGGTCATGAAATGTATTTGGAGGAACTCTTGGTGCAACAGTGAGGTTGCTCCATTTTGACCATAAAGTCATGGTTTTATAATGTGGGACCTTTATGCGCTGGGTTGCCTATATATGTAGACTCAAAACTAAGATCTCTGCATGACATGAACTGATTAAGTTTCTCAAATTTCCAATCCATTTATTTTTTTATTTATTTGTTTTTCTTGTGTAAGCAGCTCTGGGAAGTGCCAAATAATTCACTGGAGGCAAGCTCATAAGCGAGAATGCCAGCCATTGGAGAGTGGAAGCTCATGCTCATCTCCGAAAGCTGCCTCAATTGATGACTCCGTTATGCCTGATGAGAGCATGAACCCCCAGTTATGTGGTTACAACATTAATCCAGCTATGATGGAGCAGGTACCTGTGGAAAATATAAATCATCTTTCAATGAGCTCTGCTGCTTTTGTTAGCATGGATTCCTATGTGGGTGATGCCTCTCAACCATCCATGCCAGAGAGAAGGTCTATGGACAAGCGATGTTCCCATAAGTCGGGCAGAGAATCATTGAAAAAGGAGAATTCTGCTGTGTTGGGCTCATTTGAAGAAATATCTTGCAGTGACGCTATCAATACAGTCTTTAGTCATTCATTAAATGCGGGTTCTATAAGGCAAAAGGTTCTTATCTCTACATTTTTTCTCTAGTCTGCATAATCATCTTATAGCATTTGATCAATACTGTAACTTGTTGCTGCAGTCAAGCACTAGTGACACTGTTGTTTCTGAAGAAATTCTCAAAAAGCAAACTCACATGCATATCGGCGATCAAGCTAGAGCCAGAAGTACCCTGCAGAATGAAAAAAGTAGCAAGCATCAAGGCCAACATGGGAGCTTTCCAGAACCAAGAAGCAACAATGGATTTTCTAGTTCTTCATATTCTCCAACAACTGGGGCAAATTTTTACAAGACTGAAACAGAGTTTCTGAACGGTGAAAATTTATCGAGAACAGCGAGTGCATTTAGTAATGAAACTGTCAAACCAAACTGTTGCTTGGAAAAAACAGCAGCTAAAGGAGTTGTAAAAACTAAGAGTTTAACAAATCCTCAGGGGATAAAAAATGCAAAGTTGCCCAAATCACCTGGGAAAGTGTCTGGAGAACATTTGTATGTTGAAAAAGAAAGGAAAAGAGAAATTGCTGATGAATCAAGTAGGTCTCTCATATCTTTTCTCCTGATCTATCTTTTCCTTCTAGTTAATCTAATTCTTTTTCTTCTTTTGGAAAAAAAATCTAATTCTGTTTCTGTAATGCAGAAGGTACAAGGACAATGGATACCATCCTAGCACATGAAAACAGTGGGGTTGCAAGCGTGGGAATTATGAAGATGATGGGTTTAAGAAAGTCCACAAAACTTGCCATGCAGAATGGGTCAGCAAAGTATGATGATAGCCCCAAGAAAATTAAAGTCAGTTCCATTCCGCAAGTACCTGTATATGGATTTATTTCCTTTATCTACTCTGTAGGCCATTAGTTTTTATTGGGTTCTTTAATTATATATGGAAGTTCAAAAGTTTTATGCTCTATTTTTTCAGATGCTTTTTCCTTACGAGGAATTTGTGAGGTTCTTTCAGTGTGAAGTCTTTAACTTATCACCTAGGGGACTTGTAAACTGTGGGAACAGGTAAAGTCTCAGCATTTCTGCTTTGTGTTCCCCCATGAATTTAAATGTGGCTTCTGAATAAAAACAAATGAAGATCTGAGACTAAAATAACTAAAACTGAAATCAATGTCTGTATGTTAATATGGCTGTAGATTGAATGGTAAGTAATTTCAATGTGAATCTTGTGTTCTTGTACCAACTAAAACAAGCATAGTCTATATTCATTTAATTATTTGTTCTTAGAAAGTCTGATGCATGAACAGACATTCTCTTTTAGTGTCACAGGTAAAGTTTTAGGGGCTTATACTCTTTAAACTTGTGTCTTGCATGTTACTTTAGTTTATTAACTATAATTTTTGTTCTGCAGCTGCTATGCTAATGCTGCGTTGCAGTGTCTAACCAGCACAAAGCCTCTTATAATTTATTTGCTCCAACGATCACATTCAAGAGCCTGTACTCACATTTCTTATCTCTCCTCATTGTTAGTTGTGTATTCAAGTTGTGACTTGCTTTCTGCGTCCTTGTGTGACTTTTATTGTCTGGTACATGCATTATAGGTTGCGGAAAAGATTGGTGCCTCATGTGTGAACTCGAGCGACATGTAATGATGTTAAGAGAAACAGGGGGCCCCTTGTCGCCTAGCAAAATCCTTTTACATATGCGAAGTATCAATTGCCATATTGGTGATGGAAGTCAAGAAGATGCTCATGAATTTTTAAGGTCATTCAAATTTTGCATTTGAGTTTTCTCCTCAGTTTTTATTTTATATTTTTTCCCATTCTGTCTATGCTTCACTGTTTCTCTTATTTCTACCATATGAAAAAGTTTAATGGGAAAATTTGTGTCAGTGCATTTGAATGGAAAATTAGAACATTCTTGATTGTTTTCCAACAAAATTTTGATTCCATACATATACATATTTTGGGTTCTATCCAGGCTTTTGGTTGCATCTATGCAATCCATATGTTTGGAGGGATTAGGCGGAGAAAGTAAGGTTGATTCCAGATTGCAAGAGACAACTTTCATACAACATACTTTTGGTGGACGTCTTCAATCAAAAGTACACCTTCCTATTTTTTCTTATTTTATTTTATTTTTATAATCCCAAGCATCAATCAACTTCTATGGAATCAGGTCAAATGCTTGAGGTGTTCTCATGAGTCGGAACGATATGAAAACATCATGGATCTTACACTGGAGATATATGGCTGGGTTGAGTCCTTGGAGGATGCACTGACTCAATTTACGACTCCTGAAGATCTGGATGGAGAGAACATGTATAGATGTGGAAGGTTTGGCAAAAGATTGTATCCCATTCTTATTCAAGTTGAAAAGATTATGGTTTAAACTTGTGGAAATCACCGACTCTTTTATGGTTCTGTAAAAAGGTGTGCTGCCTATGTTCGAGCAAGAAAGCAGTTGAGCATACATGAGGCACCAAACATCCTGACAATTGTGTTGAAGAGATTCCAGGTATCAGTTTGTAGTGGTGATGATACTGGTTTCCTTCTATATGCCGTAATCTTATTCTACATTACTAAAATGGCTGATCAGAAATAGCTAGAATCTAGTGTTGGTCTGATTGAGCAGTAAAAAATTTGCTTCCATAAATTTGCATGTTGTTCTAGTTGTAGCCATCTAGTGATAAATCTGTCTCCTGGTAATATGGAACAGAGGCCAGCGTTGTTGATAGCAGTCTATGCTTTTGCTTGTTTATCAACTCGAGATTCAGTTCCCTTACCAACAAATATTATTTATCTTAAATATATGCGATACTTAAACTTATAGCATATAACTTCATTTTTTCAACATTTAATGCCTTAATATTGGATATTTTCTTAAATTTGATTTTTTTTCTTTTTTTTGCTTTATGCTGTTTGTTTCTCCAGGAAGGAAGATATGGTAAAATAAATAAATGTATCACCTTTCCGGATATGCTGGATATGATTCCGTTTATGACTAGATCAGGTGATATTCCTCCTCTTTACATGCTTTATGCTGTTGTGGTGCATTTGGATACGCTGAATGCATCTTTCTCGGGGCATTATGTGTCGTATGTAAAGGATTTGCAAGGCAATTGGTTCAGGATAGATGACACTGAGGTAATTTGTCAATTTTATTTGTAATAGTTGTCAGCTATTATATGTGGATGTCATAGAGAATCCTATTTGATTATTCATTTCAAGTTCATATGCACTGTGTGTGATATCTTAGTGACTTTTTTGATGAGCTCATTATGTGGAGAAACTGTGAAAGCCCGTAACTGTTGAAAAACTTAGATTGATAAAATATTTTTCATCTAACTTGCTCTTTTGTGTTAAATAGTTCCATGTATTTATCTAAGAGATTAGAGATGAAGCCTCTCTCTCTCTCTCTCTCTCTCTCTCTCGTTTTCTTCTTTTAGGTTTCAGATCACTGTATTAGCTATGCAGATTTAGTTAAATTAAGAACAAAATGGATTAAAGCATGCCTCCACATGTGAGATTACAAATGTTGGCCTCCTGAAATGACCGAGGATTCTGATATATGACTAATGAAAGGGCTGAGATGGAGAGTTAGCCAAGGGAACTGCCTGTCCTTGTGAAGTCATAGGAACATCTAAATTAGGTTTAAAACTGTAGGATTGATATGTTATCCATAAAGAATGAAGGTGAGGCTCTAGTTGGTTGGTGGAAACCTTGATGATGTGTCAAAAGATGAAGAGTTGTGATGTCTGTGGTTGTGTGAGGATATGCCTGGTGATGTGTTCTACAGGAATGAAATACGTAACATTACCTCATCTCCCTTAGGTGCTTTGGTTGAAAAGGTTTCCTCCATAGAGGGTTTCTTTTGGCAGAAGGTGCCTTCATTCCTTTCCTCTAAGAAAGATATACAATGTTCGATCCAAAATCTTCCTTAGTCTTTCCGGGAAGAAATTCACCTTATATAAATAGCATCCATTATAATCTTATTCAATAGTACTTAGTGGAGAAGGTTTTGGGGATATCAGTGATTTTTTGTCTGATTCCCTTCTTTAATGTTGGATCTTTGTTTCCTCAAGAACAGAAAGAAGGGTTTCAGGTTGTACATGGGTGACACTACCTTCGTGTCTCTGTATATAATATATATATGTTCTCTTAATAAAGAAACCTTATTTAATAGTAATTTGGAAAAATACTTCGCATCAAAATTTTCTCTGCTGATGGAACCTACTAGCATTACTTTGATGTGTAACACTCATTAGACTAATCTTTAATTTGAGACCCATGTTTAACTTGGATTGCTTCATGTCTTGTTATCAAGCATATTTGGACAGTTAGCATTTCTGCCATTGATAACTCTTGAAGTACCATTATATCTTCAGTACTATTTTGGTGGTTGATATGAATGTAGTATCTTTGAATGATATAATTTACTGGAGGATCAGGCTTTCATAATTTCATTCTCCATGATCATAATCAAGAAAACTCGTGCTTTGTAAAAAAAATTGGAAGAAAGAAATCTTATGATGCTTGTATTTTTCATGTCTGTTCAGCTTCTGCTATTTATATTGCTTGTGAAGTGACTTTTTATCTCAAAAGAAAAGTATTGCTTGTGAAGTGGATTTTAGGATTTGATAGGACAGCCTGTGCTTCAATTGTGCTAATGTTTACATAGTATTCTTTTTTGTGTTGGGGTTTTTAAGATTTTTCTTGCTCACAGGTTCGTCCAGTGCCAATGAGCCAGGTGATGTCAGAAGGAGCATATATCTTATTTTACATGAGGTAGACCTTGAAATAATTGATTTCTACTTTTCCCTTCTAGCCCTCTCCATTTTCCCTCCTTTTGCATTTTAAATTGTCTTTTACATTTATATGTGAAGATAATTTGTATGTCTGTTAATATGTTCAGTTTTTAGCAGCCTGCATCTATTATGCTCCACTTAGATTTTCAAGTGTTTGATGTCTCATAGGTCTTGTCCTCGTCCTCAAAGAGTGCAAATGGTGAAAACCATTAGGAAACAAGTTATAACCCCGGCTAAGCACAGCATATCAAAAGATCACAAGCCTTCAAGAACAGATGAAAGAAAACCTGACTATCATTTTGTTGGCACACAGCCCTCGCCAGATCCCAGACCGGAAATTGGTACCAATTTTGCCAATCATACCATGAATGGTATTTGTAGGAGTGTAAACAATAATAGCCTGCCAACGATGGAAACATCTGCTCAGCTACCCAGCATGGAGTTCTCTGATGCTACATTGAGTGATTGGTCCCTATTTACAAGTTCAGATGAGGCATCTTTCACAACTGAGAGCACTAGAGACTCTTTCAGCACAGTGGATTATGCAGATGCGGATCCATTCTCAATCTTCAGCACTCCATATGGTCTGGAATCATCCTCTCATAATACCGTTGCTTGTAGAATGTTTGCAAATAGTAGGCTACAGACTAGGTTCTTTTCGGAGGAGAAGGGTTATGTCGTTGATTCATACTCGTCCTGGCACACTCTAAACCGAGTGCAGAAAAGAGACAGAGTAAAACAAGTCAGTGATTCTTTGAGTGAATCCTCTTCTGATTGTAACTCCAGCATGTATGTAAAATATGGGAGTAATCTGAAATACCCTTATGAGCGGATGATGACTTCATCCACTCATTGTATACAATAGTTCATGGAGGATTTCAACTGATTTCGTAGATTTTACTTAGGCAGGTTGACTTGGTGCCCCAAAATTTTTGTTTCAATGCTTTGTTGATTGGGGCGTGTGAATCATATAAGAAAAAAAGAAAACCAGGAAAAAAGAAATATTCTTGTTGTCTCTTCAAATTACTTCTCAAATTTGTAAAGTTCTTCATTTCTCAGAGACTCTCTAAGTTCTAGTTCATTGAACAAACTGAGGGTCATTCTTATCGATGTAAACCTCAAATTGAAGCTAATGAAGTTGGTTTTTTCAATCAACGTGTCCAAATCCAAATAATTTTTTATCTGGAATAATAAGAACTTATAGTCTGTTGTAGAAGCAAGAAAATGTGGAAAACTACAACAACAGGAAAGAGTAATATTTTATTCAATACTACAAGCAGGATATATTTAGTGGCACGAACTTGTATACATAACCAAAGAAAAGGCCTCAATTTATTCACCAGGCAAAACCCTTTTCTTCTCAAACGACAATTTAATCTTCCAGCTCAAATAACATCCAGATTTCATTCACCCTATTTTCAAACTCAAAGGGAGAATTATACTGAGCTATTGTATAGGCGGCATGATCTACCCGGCTTTTCTCAATGGCTTTAAGCCACTCAGTGCCTTCAAGACTAGCTTTCAAAGCAGCAGCTTCTTCTCCAACATTAGAATCTGAGACAAAGCCACCGAATTGCCTCACTGCAGCATATGTAGGTTTCCATCTCTGGACATGGAGACCCTTAGCAGGAGGTGGGTTTGCTTGGTTTAGTTTTGGGACATAAAAGCTGACACCAAAAGAAGATTCACAGAAGGGTCCGTCACTGGGTGCAACTTGAGTTATCACTGGAGCTGTCATCTCTATTTTCTCTTGGTACTTGTTCTTCCCCTGAATGTAATCAAACAGCCTGCAACAACGCATAAAGTCACAAGCTTGAGGGAGGGAAATGGGAAAAAGAAAAGATGAAGGATGTTACTGTAAGAATCCAGTTCTGGTGGCTTCAACAAGAGAGATGTCCTGAATTGGGGAAGTTGAGATCCAGACAGTAGAGTTATAGCGACGAATCTCGAAGCCATTGCCGACGTGAATGAGTTGGTAGGTAGGACATTCTATGCGGGTGCATGAAGGTGGGTATTCACTTACATGGCGCTGGTTAGTTTCAGGCCACAGATTGCCAAAGTTTGAGACAGAAAGCAGGTTGAAGAGAAGTGATAGCTTCAAGATGTCAACACCCGCCATGGCAATTATCCTTGAAATTTTTGAAGGACGATTGGATTCTCCTTCAGTTTTTCTTCTTGCAGCAGAGCAGAGAAGGATTAGCCAAGGTACACCACACGTTTAATGAGCTTCTGGACGAGACATAGGTATATGATCCTGGAATTCGTATATTTACAAGATTGCCACTCTCCAATATTAAACCTAATAGTTAATAATTTAATTACTTAAAAATAATTATTTTTTAAGTTATTATTTAAATATCATTTAATTATTTTAATTTTTTAAATTATATTCTGGTTACTTAGGATCCTATTCATTTTTTGGATTTTTATTGAATTGAATTGAAAAGTAATAATATATAAAATATTTTTGGATAATTCAAATTGGTGTAATTTGGATGTCCAATTTAGATCAATCAATAAAAATGCTGGAAAACTCTATATATATATATATATATTTATAAAACTTAATGGTCAAATATTCATTTGCCAGACTCAAAATCTTGTGTTAAAAGAACGTAGAAATAGAGCAAAATTTAATATTTTAAATAAATAAATAAAATATTGGAGAACAAATTAAAAGAGAATTTTAAATTTTGAGAATTAATTTCATATTAATTATTAAAATAATCTCTTTTAATTAATATTTTGTTATATTATTTAAAAAAGTGGAAAAACACCGTGTTATATGCTCTAATCCCACTTGAGCTTTTTCACGAAGTTGCAGGAAACTACAGGGTTCGGCTATAATGACAGTGTTTCACCGTCGCAAAATCATTTGATAAGGTTTTTATGATAGAGAAGACACATCCCAATTCACTTCATTCTATATCAAAGCTGGATTCCATGAGTATGCTCTTTTCTTCCAAACAATCCTATGATTAGTGGTAACTTGGTGGTGCCCGACATCTGTTTGATGAAATGCGTGAACTAATATGAATATCAGCTGGCCCCGGTTCCGTTCTAATGAACCGAGGCCCTGACACATTATAACGTACTTACCCAAGTAATTTCTGCCTAGTGATAGTATTGCGATGTGATTAAGTTTGGTTTTTGAAGATGACCCTGAGGTGGGAAGAATTCTTCTTGATGCATATGTGTAATTGGATTTATTGATGATGTCTTCTATATGTTTAAGAATCTATAAGAGGAGGAATCCTGGTTGGTGTGGCTTATTGGCTGGAGTTCATTAAATTGGAAATGCTGAAAGTAGTCTGAATTTTTATCTCAAGTTTCTTTTATGAGGTAATAAGCCAACCAATTTACATATGCAGCTGTAAATATTGGTAAGAAATCGATTGCAGCTTTATTGAATACGGGTTCATGCTGGATTAATTTGTGGGGAGCGTGAGCATCTTCTTAGACATGTATGGCAGCTCGGTATGGTTTTTGACTGTTTCAAAAATGGTTGCTCGAGGTTGGATGGGGAATGAGATTTGTTTTAGTTCTATATAAAATGTCAAAAATATTCATGTATATTAAGTTTAATTTAAGTTATAAATATAATAATTAATATGTGTTTTTTGAATTTTTTTTAAGTAGTTCATATATTATAGTTAATTATGATTTATAGATTTGAAATTTTAAGAGTTATGTTAGTACCTATATATATTAATATATTTGAAAATTTATATGGACAAACACAAATTAGAAATTGAATTTTTCTATTAGTCTTCTCTTCTTTTTCCTCTCAGGTAGTACAAAATATTGTTTAAAGCTAACCTATCTTTTAAAATTTTTCTCAACATAAACGTTTTACTCCAAATAGACCTAGATGGAAAAGTTTAATTATTCTCTTCCAGGAAAGAGACTATTCAATGACAATTGAATCGGAATGGTTAAGGTGAAGGTCTCAATGCCATTTTGATGGTATGTTCCCTTCTCACCATATGTTTTTTCTAGTTATGGGTGAAGCAGAGGACCGTGAAGAAACAATGTGGCAGATCCTGTGCCCAATTACTGCCCCGCTCTTTGCTGGTGGCGGTTATATTGCTGGCTGAGGATTTGATTGTAGCCTTACTCATCTGAGTGTCCTCTTTGTAAGTGCGCTATATCTTTTGTCTGATATCTTAAATCTTCAAGTTGCTATTTTTTTCCAAGAAAATTTCCTGACTTGAATTGTTAGTTTGACAAATCAAGGAGATATTAATTTTATAAATCGATGAATGTACGTACATGCACTTATAAACATACATGATACGTACAGTCTGTACATTTGTGTGCCTAAATGTTTCTTGTTTTTGAGAAAGGAAAGTTTAATTCACCAGGTAGGCAATGAGAATTTGGTATCCGCTGCTGAATTTTTCCATGAGGAATATATGTTTTTGGGTTATCTGATTATTTTACATTGAACTAGTAGAAGCCAGACTTGAGTAGCAAGGAAGAACAGGTACTAATGACTATGAGTTTAATTTTCTCTCTTTTTGGGCTTAAATACCCTTTTGTTCATCCATAAATAAATCTTTGGTTATGCTGAAGGCTGTAACAAGTTAGTTATGGTGGTGGATTGGAGACTCGGCTTGTCTACTATTTTCCCCTCATTTATCATTGAATACATTGTGTTATTGGACCAATCATTTGTTGGTTGAATGACTTATATATTTATTCTTCATGTGTGTTTTTCTAATTGTGTTAGTGTCTTGTGTGTTATTATTGCGTGCAAAGTGTATCTAAATAATGAACTGTATGTCTTTCTACTAAAAGAATTCTGTAATTGCATCATAATGTGGCACCTTCTAAAATCACTTTGTTGTTATTATTTTTAGTAAAAATATATATATATTTTATTAATTAAATAGTATATAAATACTAATCATAATAATAACTTCATTGATCATTATTATTATTTTTAAGACAGAAATACATATAAGATGATGAATAGAGTTATAAATTATAACACCACTTTCTAATAAGGGCACAAAAAATGCACAATTCCAAGCTATAACCACTTATAAAAGATGAAAAGTATTAAACATGAAGTTGATTTTCGTAGATGTTTTTGTATTTTTCAAAGAAAATTTCTAATATTAATGAAATGGGCTTATCTCACGAGAAGAGACGAGGAAACAAGAAGAAAGTCAACGAAGCAGAACTTCCTTGCTGTTTCTCTCAAGTCTATACCAAAACAAGTTGTAACATACATATATATATATATAATTGCCATCTTCCAATTTACGCAATCCATTGACATTCATAGATAAATGATGACTCTAATCAGCTTCACAAAAAAAAAAAAAAAAACAGTGAAGATGAAGACAGATTCGATTATCCTCATAGCATTCGGTGGGTACGCCCTTGCCGTTTTAATATTATGTTGCCTCTGGCCGAAGCCAGGCAATCGGAAAAACAAGCTAACACGTAATTATCAGGCAAGGAGGAGTACTTTTACGGCAGCTCAACCAAGTAATAATATTAATGGCGACGTTGAAGGGGAGAAGAATAAAAAACTTGGCAGAAGCGACAGTATTAGAGATGGTGGACTGGTTATATTCGTTGGAGGTGGACTTGAAGCCGAGATAGAAGTGTCGGCGACAGCTGCTGGTGGTGTCGAAAGTAACGAAGTGGAAGGTGCGGGAAGTACGGGAGATGGTGGAGAAGGCGGTGGTTGTGGAGGCTGTGGAGGATCATGCGGAGGCTGTGGAGGTTGTGGAGGATGTGGTGGTGGAGATTGAATTGTTCTGACTTTTATTTAAAGTAAAATTAATATATATTATGTTGTACTTAATATATATATATATATATTGTAGAAAGAAAAAAATATATATTTTAATGTATATATATATTGTACTCTCAATATATACATTGTAGAAAGAAAATTTTCAAATTTTCCAACTTCAAACTGAAGACAGAAAGGAAAACTGTTTTGTTTAATATGATCCAATTCATTGAGTCTAACTGGATTTGATTTTTTAAGTACAAACTCAATTATAAACTTTCGATCTCAGCAAAATTACAAACTGAATGATAAACATTCCTAAACCCAGGGAAGTTATATTAATCGTACATTGAAATAGGTGAGAATAAACAAAACAACACTGAGCAGAAATGGATTCCAATACAGAATGGATTTCAAAAAATCTCGTTAATGGTTTGTCCTCAGTTAAAACACTCAGCTCAAATATATTATAAAGATCATTTGTTTGTCAGCATGCAGCTGGTTCCATAGGATACTATTCGATTATAATCCTTATGTGCTTTTTAAAGTTTTTTATCCAAACTTATCTATATATATACAAGAATGACAAAGGTTTGTAATTCTTGAATGGTTGGATAATTTATACTCTAAATTTATATATATATATATATATATATATATATATCTACAAGCTCGTTTTCTGATCGTTAGGAATAGAGGAGAAGAAGAAAATTTTCTGATATATATTTTTGATATGATTTGGGCAACACTCACTTTATACAACTTGTACAATAGCATAAGGAAAAAGACAAAATCAGTTATGATTAACAAACTAACTAATTAAAAAGTTTAAAATCAACTAATTAATGATTAATCTTAATACTCCCCCTCAAGATGGAGAATATAAATTTATTGTACTCATCTTGTTCAGCAAATTGTCAAACTGTGTAGGATGAAGTGCTTTTGTCATTAAATCCGCAAGTTGATTACGAGTGGATATATGCATTGTCTTCAAGGTACCATCTTGAATTTTTTCTCGGACAAAATGACAGTCGAGTTCAATATGTTTTGTTCTCTCATAATACACTAGATTTGAAGCAATGTGTAGAGCTGCCTGATGATCACAGTAAAGCAATGCAGGATCTTGATGTTGTACCTTTAAATCTCGTAACAAATTCAAAATCCACATAATTTCACATGTAGTATTGGCCATGGAACGATACTCGGCTTCTGCAGATGACCGAGATACAACTTGTTGTTTATTTGATTTTCATGAGACTAATGAAGGTCCAAGAAAAACACAATAACCAGTTAGAGATCTTCTAATATCAAGACATGTGCCCCAATCAGTATCAGAAAAAGTCTTAATTTAGATGGTAGATGATGAAGGAAGGAAGAGACCCTGTCTAGGTGTTCTCTTGATGTACTGAAGAATCCGCAAGGCAGCCTGAAGATGACTGGTCCTGGGAGCAGTTAAGAACTGACTTAGTTTATTGACTGAATAACATATATCAGGACGAGTGATGGTCAAGTACAACAATTTTCCAATCAGTCGCCGATAACTAGTGATATCACGCAGAGGTTCTCCATCGTCTTTGGATATCCTTTGATGTGATTCCATGGGAGTAGATGAGGGCTTATAACCAAGGTACCTAGTTTCAGTTAATAGATCCAAAGCATATTTTCTCTGACATAAGGTGATTCCTGTGTCATTTCTTGCAATTTCAAGTCCAAGAAAGTATCAGAGAGTTCCCAAATCTTTCATCTTAAATTTCTGTTTGAGTGTAACTTTGAGTTCATTGATGGCATGATTATCGTTACAAGCGATGACAATATTATCAACATACACCAACAATGCTAGAAAAATATTACCCTGATGCTTGACAAACAAGGAGTGGTCACATTGTGACTGATGGAAACCTTCGTGAAGTAATGCTTGTGAGAACTTGTGAAACCACTGTCAGGAAGCCTGTCTCAACCCATAGATTGACTTGTGTAGCCGGCAAACAGGTTGATGTGGAAAAATCTCCCCCTTTCGAGGAGAATATCCTGGAGGAATATTCATAAAAACTTCTTCTTGAAGGTCACCATGAAGAAAAGCATTAGTGACGTCTAATTGAGTCAGACTCCAACCATTAATAGCAGCTAGTGAAAGCAAAATTTTTACAGTAACTAATTTTGCAATTGGAGAGAAAGTGTCAATGAAATCAATACCAAATTGTTGTGTGTAGCCTTTAGCAACCAGACGGGCTTTGTATCGCTCTATGGTCCCATAAGCTTGATATTTAACTTTGTAAACTCACTTACAATCAATAGATTTCTTCCCAGGTGGAAGAGATACAACAGACCAAGCATTATTGTTTTCCAAGGCACGTAGCTCCATATTCATAGCGGTCCTCCAAACGTCATATTGGACAGCCTCGAAGAAGGTGGTAGGCTCAGTGTGGGAGGAAAGAGCAAAAATAAAGTTGTGATATTGAGGGGTAAACTTTGTATAAGTAAGGAAGGAAGAAATGGGGTAAAGTGCATTTATATCTGTATGGTAACAGTGATAGTCAGACAGATAAAAAGGTGGTCGTGTGAGACGCAGAGGTCGAGGTGGTGGGATTTGGATAGTGTCATGCGGTGGGTTGAAAGGTGAATCAAAAGAAACCGATGAGTGTGTAGGTGTGTTGAGAGGAAGAGGTAAGACACGATCATGAAAAAAATCATTGTGAATGGGACTAGGTGAGTGAGATGAAAGAAATGGAAAGATATGTTCATGAAAAATGACATTTCGAGAGATGATGATTTGATGGCTCTCAATGTCGAGAAGTTTATATCCTTTGTAACCTGATGGGTAACCAAGGAAGACACAGGCTCTAGAACAAGGTGAAAATTTATGGTGATGACTATCGAAAGTTGAGCAATAGCATAGACAACCAAAGGTACGCAAATGTTTATAAGATGGTTTTTTATTAGTTAATAGTTCAAAAGGGGTTTTGTTAGATAACAAAGAGGAAGGTGTACAGTTTATCAAGTAAACAACGGTCAAGACGTAATCGTGCCAATAGACAATAGGGACTTG
>NW_019014615.1:1007008-1017544 GCF_000150535.2 Carica papaya | reverse complement strand
ATGAAAAATAAAAAGTATCTACCATTTACTGGCAATCTTATTGTGGATCGGGCTATAGAACCAGATCCTCTTGATCTGAAATGATTAAATAAAGAATGAGTTACACTAACCCAGTAAGAATATCACACTATATCGTCGGCATAGAAACAAATGTTGGTATAAAATCAAAACAACTAATAAAGTACTAAATTTATCAAATTCGTTTTCAATCATAAAACTATTTACCGTTCACTTACCGTAGTGAAATTTATGAAAACAATTTATAGAGACAATAATACCATACAGATTAGAATTTTATGAACACCCAGTAACATAGAACATATCATAAATTCATATCCATTAACAATAAACTAAATCATAATCGTTTCTTATTTCACTAGCCTAGTAGTATCCATAGGAGTTCATAGGTGTGTCCTCGCTACACGTGAACAATTTTCCTTAACAATCTCAATTACAAGGCCGTCCCCATACCCCATCCGATATGAGACAACTGTCACAGTAAGGTTCTTTATGTATCCGGTTTGTCCACCATCTCCTAGGATATCTAGTAAGGCTATCATTCCATCTGTTTATTTGATCACACCCCTTTCCTGTTTTTCTTTAGTCTCCATTACTAAACCAAACATAATTGCATAGACAAATAAACATACATCTGGTAATGCAATCATGTTACAAATATTAAATCAAACAGTAGTCAAGTAAGGCAGTAATACATGCATTTAAACCATAAAATAGATAAATCAGATACTATCATACTTTTAGACTGTAAAATGAATCAACAGATAATACTGTTCAGTTTGGGATTCATTAGCAATCCGTAATTAATCATGCACCTTTATTTAAATTGCACAAACACCATAATATTATTAATTTAGACTTCAATCCCATGATAGAGAATAAGGTGAGGGATCCTTACTCGATTTGACGATGAAAAGTTAAATGGTTTACTGCGCCTACGGGCGGTCCTTAGGTTCCCTGAAATTTTCTCCGAGAACTGAAACACGCTTATAGTACCTACAAATGTTCCAAATAAATCCAAAATCATCCCAGGCCCTGCTTGGCCAATTTCAAAAATCTGGTACGACGGCAGTCCGCCTCGTGTCGATTGTTTTCGACTGTTTTTGACCGAATTCGGTCGATTTTGCATTGATTCCTTGTGAGCACACACGCAAAAGGGTCTCGGTGGGCTGAAAAAATACGAAATACTGAAACTCACTGGCGGTGGGGCTCTTCGGTGCGGCGGCTCCTCACGTTGTGGTTGGGTGTTTCGCTTCGGTCAACCAGTAGAAAAGAAAACAGTGATCACAACAGTAGAAAAATTACGTGAAACGGGAATCAAGAATGGCCTCATTGGAGGCGGGTTGTGAAATTCCTTGCGGCGCCATTGCCGGACTTCGTCGGTATTTTTTGACCAATTATCCAATTCTTTTACTTCGATTTGGCCATGAGTGAGTTTAAAATTGAATTTCTTGCAAAAAAATTTTTTTTAATCTTTTTTAGCAGTCGGAAAGGATTCTGGTGCGGCGGTGGTTGGCTTCTCGGCGGCTGAGTTGTTTTCTCCGGCGAGGGGTTCTAACGGTTAGGGTTAGGGTTTGAGTGTAGATTGGGTTATTTATACCCATCCATTTTTTATCTGGGTCGTCTATCGCGTTTGATATGAACCGTCCGATTGCGATTAAATAGGGAGTGGATCTGGGCCGTCCGTGTGCAATTCACTTTAGGCCGTCCATACTCGCGAGAACGGATCTCAGCCGTTCGATCGCGCGCACTCGGATCGACCACGTGGCTCCCCCCGCGTGGCCTCCCGCATTAGTGCCTCTGCCATTTGACGCGTTCTGGTTGGTCAGGGTTGTTGACTGGGTATCTGATGTTATAAAATTTTTTTAAATTGTATTTTTATTCTTAATTTCTGATTTTTCTTTTAAAAATACATCTGAACCCAATTTTTCACCCATTTTCTCTAAAATTATTTTCAATTTAATTCTTAATAAATTTTACCATTTTTTTCATTAAATTAAAATAAAAAAATATAAATAAATAAATAATTATATTTATTAATAAAAAATGAAAAAAAAAAGGTTTTGGTGGGTGTTACACACACTGTGTTCATGACCACATTATTTTATCTCTGAATAAATTGATTGAATTATGTTTTACTCCTCGTTTGGTCATAGGAGAGGGCATGAGAGTATAAAAGGGAAAGACAGGGATGAAGTTTCTTTCCCTTTTGGCTTGGCACGGCGGGCCTCCAGTAGGATGCCCACATGACAGGCTATTAGCTCAATGGTAGACTCTGTCCCCTAATAATTGTGTAATCGTGTCAAATTTTCAAAACTATTTTTGATGCTTTATTTTAAATTTAATTACTCGATTATTCTAATATATTTTAAATAAAAAGGAAAGATGGGTATGTGTCGTATATAAAATTATGAGACGATAAGGAGAATCTTACAGCACCATAAAGAAAGATTTAGGGCATGAGGAGACAAAAATGAGTAAGCTTAATAGAGGTGTGTGATGTAGCATGTTGGCTTTTACCATGCATGGCCAAAAAGGTGAGTGAGATGGGAAGTAATCGCCAAAAAGTTGTATGTTCAGGGAAATCTGTAAGCATTAGTATACAGACCTGTTTTCAGATATGCATATAGCTCCCCGTCCTGTAAATATATAAACACTAATGAATGGATTGCCCAAATCCCATCATCTGTTTTAACATATGCATATATACATACATACATACATACATACATATATATATAAATTATAATTGTTTGATGATCATGATCTTTATATCTCGTCTTGGATTTCAGTTTAATGCATCTTGCATTTTGATATTTGCAGGTAGAGGGAGGAAGTGAAGTGAGGACTGCATTAATGGAGCACAGAAGTGGAGTTTAGAAGGTGAAGATCTTGCTCAAGACCGCGCACTTTGCTGCTGAAACCCTGCATCAGGTTTTTGGTGTATCATAATTAACCCTAGCTATTACAAGAAGAAGAGGAAGAAGAAGAAGAAGAAGAAGATAGGCCAAAACCTTGATGCGGGTCTTCATACAATAGGTTGCGTGGTCTTGTACAGCAAGATCTTGCTCCTGCATCAATGGGAGATCCAGGAACACAGACGAATCCATCAGTAGGTATCAACTTTTAACTTTTGAAGAGAATATAATTACCAAACAATTAAGTGCATGTTTAGGTTCTTTTGCGCGAACAAAACATTTTATAATCCAAGCTTGCGATTAACCTTGCTGTTGTGGACGTTGCAAACTCTAAATACAAGAATAATTCTTATGAGGGACTAAAGAATCAGCAAATCAGCGCTTCCAGAGTTTTTAAATCTTTTCAACAAACCGAGATTTTCGTTTCAAAGTTGTTTAAAGATGTTCAACAAAATCGTCGGAAGACAAGAAGATGTTTATTGATCTATTCTCGTTTAGTATGATATGGACTAAATAAAAAGTAAAAGGAATAAATAAATAAATAAAATACAAGAATGTAAGTAATTTAAGTATATAACCAAACAAACTTTTTTATATGGATGATACATTCATCTCTTTATATATTTACTAAGAGCTTGTATTATGATGATAATGTATGTATCATATAATTAATAAAGTGTATTTATTTTTATTAAAAAAATAAAATATTAAATATTGTATGTAATTATCGAGTCATTTAATTTTATTTTTAAAAATTATTACTCGTTTGTTCTTGAAAATAACGCATTTATAACTTATATAAACAAGGAAAATTACTTGGAGGTCAATTGGAGACCTCAATGTAATGTGGGAAGCTTGAAATTAATCCCTGCATTAGTAGTACTATTAACTGGTTGCAAGTTAGTTTGTTTCGAAAGAACAGGCATTTCTACTGGGTTTGAGGTGGGATGAGAGACGGCGAGAGGAGGTCGTTCGAATAATTAACTGCAAATTTTGAATTTTCCTTCCCTCTATTTGTTGTTGTAAGCTTATCTTCTTAACTTTTTTTTTTTTTTTGTTGAAACAAACTCTACCTTTTGCAGCCTAAAATTTACATTTACATTTACATTTGTTTTAAATAATAATTAAATTCTTGTCCTATGCCATGCATAAACTATAGTTTTTATAATTAGATAAAATAAAATACTTTTTTATGTGAACAAAATTACATGGAGTAAAAAAGTTTATGATAAAAATATAATATCAAAAAAAAAAAAAAGATCATATCTTAATCATACATTGTATGTAATTACTAAATTTTTAACTAATTAAGAATACATTCTATAGGAACTCAATCATATTTAAATTCTATTTTTATATTTAAATAATTAATTATTATATATTATCAAATACTTTAACTATTATATATTATTCTAATATATTTAAATTTAATTTTATATTATAATTAAATAAATAGATAACTATTATTTATATTATCCTATTAAATATAAAATTATTTAAAAAATAAAAAATTGACAGCTATATGGTCGCAGACTTGGTCTATTCCATCATAACGGCAGAAACAACGTGCTGACGCTGAATCCCAATCAAACAAAAATTAAACCCAGGGGGCTATCTTTGGACTGATCGTCTTCTCCAATTACAACAGATGCCGGCGTTGATATTCAGAGTCGCGAGTATTCGTAGCTCTCTATTCGCACCCATAAATCTCCCCCATTTTCTCTCTTCCAAACCTACCGCTCTTTCTTTGTTCTCAACTCTCCGGACCAGATCGCAAATGGAGTCCTACGCCACGTCCTCTGGGTCCTCCAAGCTTCTCTTTCGCCAACTCTTTGAGAAGGAATCATGTACTTACACTTACCTTCTCGCCGATGTCTCTCACCCGGATAAACCCGCCTTGGTACGTACACAAAAAAAGAAACAACCATTCTTCACAAATGGATTTTGAATTTTTGGCTGTTTAATTTCAATTTCTTTGTCGTTTGATTTATAATTATTTTCACACTTTCCCTTTTTGACTTCTCAAATTTAATTGTTGTTTGGTTTAGAGACAAACTTTTGGGTTTTGTACAGCTTATTCTTCTTTATGTGATTATGTTTGTTTTAATGAAGTCTGGGGTTCTAAATTTCCAAGGTTTTTCTGGGCAGTTGATTGACCCTGTAGACAAGATGGTTGATAGAGATTTGAATCTTATAAATGAACTGGGATTGAAGCTTGTCTATGCCATGAACACCCATGTCCATGCTGATCATATAACTGGAACCGGGCTTATTAAGGTTGGCATTACTAATTACCTTCTTTCTCAGCCTTTTCCAATTTCTCTTCAACATTGTTTATTTTCTTGGATTTCCAGTTGGGATTTCTTATTTCTAAAGTGTTTCCTTTATTTAAATATTTATCGTCTGTTTTTCGCAGACTAAGGTTCCAGGTGTAAAATCTGTTATTTCTAAAGCAAGCGCTTCAAAAGCTGATGTGTTTCTTGAACCTGGGGATAAAGTCACGTTTGGTGATCTCTTCCTGGAGGTAGGCCTCTGGAGATGCTTACTTTGATGGCTCTGACATTTTATCAACTTCTGCGATATATACAGAATTATCTACCTTCAAAATATTCTCATCTATAGTTTTCTGGTTTAGTGCTAGAAGAAAGGCCCACAGCTAGTATACATACTTCTATTCCTGTGGTTTAGCAAATGACTTATAGGTGATTTTCTTTTGTGAATTTTGATGACTTGTCAACTTTTCTAGTACCCAGATGCATATGTGTAACGAGGGTGGATACAGGTGGATCGAGAATATTGGGATTATTGAAATTATCTCATTACTTAAGTAGATACATGATCATAAAAACTAAAGATGGATTCCCTCCCTCTACCATTTTTCTCTCATGTTTAATGCAGCATGTTTCTATCCCTTATGTGTAAAAGAAAATTTTTGCTTTACCATCCTAAACAGGGAAGTAGATAAGATTAACCAATAATTACAGGAAAGCTTGGGCAAAAATTCAATGGAAAGTCACCCTTCAAACGTGCTGTCTCTTTGAAAGATGTCCTCTTTTTTTTTATTATCCTGAACTGATAGCTTAGTGTCTCAAACTTATATTTTGAAAGATAGTGCATTTAAGAGTTTAATACATGCTATTCTGGCTCATGTACTCAACAAAATCTTTGTTTCAGGCCCGTCCTACTCCTGGCCATACAATAGGTTGTCTTACCTATGTTACTGGAGATGGAGCCGATCAGCCTCAGCCAAGGATGGCATTCACAGGAGACACTTTGTTGATTCGTGGATGTGGAAGAACAGATTTTCAGGTATAGCTTCAAAAAGTATATTGTAACTTGACAGAAAAAGAAAAAAGAAAGGATAATGTTTTTTCTTTTGAAGAAATATTCCCTCTTAGTCACGGTTCAAAAAGACATTATCTCTATTAAAATGCAAAGGTAACACTATTTCTGTTACTAACCTGGAAGTCAAAATTCTGTTAAGCTGGGTCATGGCAATTCAAAGAATTCTGATATGCCAAGTTTTCTGCTGTTCTCGATGGACTACCAATCGGAGATCAAACTAGCAAATTTTTTCATGGAAAGCATTTCAAGTGGATTCTTCTTTATATCTTTGAGAATAAAATTGCTGGTCTTTATTCTCCCAGATCCCTCTTGTTTATAGAAGGTTTTTTGAAGATTCCCCTAACTGACTTCGTCTTCGAATTTAGCCAGCTTGATTCTTTAGACTACCTAACAGATGATTTTTATGGGTTATCATCCATCCCTTGGTATCGTATTTGGTCTCTCCAAACTTTGGTGGTTACATCATGGGGTTGTTATATGCAACTGCAAACAACTTCAAAATTGTCGCTGCTGTAGCTTGGTTAGCATCAGTCTTCTACTCACTTGGCTTTACCCTCTCGGGAGCTGAAGATGACTTCATTGACCATTTGGTAAAAAAAAAAAAATTGTAGACTCTCCAAATTAACCAATGCCATTAGCTATTTCTTTTCAGTGAGCATGTATTGTAGTGATTCATGTCACATGTGTCCTCTTTTATTTTGTTAGGCGAATAGGAAAATAGAATATATTCTGTCTTGGCATATCTTTTATGCTTCAATCTTTGAAGAATTGCCTTTTTTCAAATGTTTTGACAGGGTGGAAATTCAGAGCAACTCTACGAATCAGTACATTCACAGGCAAGTTAAGGAAAAGAAACACCAAGAGAAAAAACCTTATAACATTTAACCTTTTCACTAATAACTACCGATTTCTTTTTTCTTTTTTGATAATGGAAACCAGATCTTCACATTGCCCAATGACACATTGGTTTACCCAGCTCATGACTACAAGGGTTTCACAGTAAGGAAATACACATGTTTACCATTCTTTTTTAGTATGTGAATAGCTGCTTATACAGAACATGGACTTTTAGGTGAGCACAGTAGGAGAAGAGAGGCAATACAATCCACGCCTAACAAAAGATAAGGTAATTATTTGGCTAAAACACTGCATTTTATTGTTCCTGCCAAAAAGCTTTTCCTGTCTATATCATCAAGTGGTTTTCTTTGTCCAGTCATCAGAGAATTGGGTGGAAACTTCTTTTTTGTTCTTTGCCGGATTTATCCAACAAGTCATCATACGTGATTTGGTTTCTGTGAAGCATTATAACTATTTTTGCGTTAGCTGCAATTCTTTTGGGGAAAAATTTGCTGAATTCATGCTTCCTATTCTTTCTTTTTTAGCCGTTTTTTCCCTTTCCAAAGCAATCACCTGATTAACTGACAACTATTTTCAGAAACACCCTAAAAAATGCATTCTAATTGCTGAAGGCACTAGATACCACATCCTATGTTCTCCGTAAGTTATATAAAAAAAAATGGTGTTAGTTCTTTTATAGTTTGATGCACAATGCCCTGGATATATTACTGTGCCAGAAGCATGATAGAAATTCAGGGAGAACAACTTCATGAAGATTCTATACCTTTTTACCTTCAGTAATTCTATCTAAATGTTAAAAGCGTATTATTTGTTATGCATTTATATGTTTCTTTTCTTCCTGCAGGAAGGATTCAAAGCTATCATGGAAAGTAAGTACCTACTAGAATTCAAGTTTGAGAAATGTCTCTTGTAGGGTAGTTTGCCTTGTGTTCTATTGCCTGTCAAACTAAGTGCATGTATATATAATTGTGCAACAGATTTGAATCTTGCATATCCGAAGATGATAGATGTGGCCGTACCTGCAAATATGGTCTGTGGGTTGCAAGATCTGATATCCAAAGTCTGATGCTCGGCTGCACCTGGGTTCTTATTGTGTTGTCCAACATCAAAACATCTATTTTCATCGAATAACATATTGATGGCTCCTGAGTGTGAAAGTTAAATAAACAATATACAGAGAGGTGAAAATCCATGGTAAATGAGCCAATCTATAAATGATGTCTCTACGATCATGATTGTAATCAGTAAATATCTTTCTTCGAAAGGCTAGTTTTGGTGCAAACGAGAAATATACACAATGTTAAACACAAAACTGTACTATGTCCTGTTTCTCTTCAGCACTTTCTCAGAAAGCTTTGTGAACAATGAATAGACTGATGGATGCTAAAGCACTCGAAGAAAGTTTTCAACATTTAAAATTCGTAGAAGGTGAGCCATTCGGAGATTTCCTTTTATTTTTTTGTGTCTATAATAGAATTTGTCTTATTTTAGTGAAGTTGGTATGTGTTGAACGACCAACAAAGCTGAATTTATTCTACTGTTCAATTTGAAGTTTCTCAAACTTTCTGCTTCTCCTTCTTCATTCAAACTTTACATTCTTTTCATTGCTTTGCTCCTCTGTACTTCCCTGTTATCTTTTAAATCTCTTTCTTTTTCTTCTGGCAACCGAACCGGGAAATGCTAAAAAGATTTACTATTGTCTTTTAGATCTGCTTTTTTCAAGCAACCAGTCAACACACTGATAATGAGGTTGATAAGTTTGATGGGTCATCCAAGCATTCTAAATTGAGAGAGTTGATGAGTGTTTCAATGAACCAACTGTTTGGAAAAATTCATCTACCAAGCAATTGGTTTGACAAGAACGTGAAGAGGCTAACTCTGGTTGTGCAAAGTTATAAATATTTTAGGAGATAACTAGTCTTTGTATATAATATTTTAATATCAGCAATTGATATTTTGGTGTACATGAAGTAACGTGGATATAAACAGGTATTTGTTCAGGTGGAGTTCAATTTTACCATGAAAATTTTGAATAAATTATTGGGTATTGCTCAAAAAATGCTTTTAGTATGTTAGATGGATGAATCTCGAAGTGATAAAGGACTTGAATTTTGTAAGAGTGATATTCATGTAATTGCATATTCACCATTAGGGTCATCCAAAAGGAGGCAAAGATTTGATCTTTGAATTAATAGTTGAAAGGAATTGTCAAGAAATTTATTTACGCTTTATTTGGATAAATTTTAATGATGAATAAGTAATATATAATAATGACAGTGATTGAAAGACAATAATATAAGATAGAATGACAAAAAATTTTCACGTTTAAATGATTGTGTATTAATGTATATTAATGACAACTGTTTTATTTGGATGATAAAATAATATTATTGTATTTTTAATTAAATTATTAATTTATCTCTACTTTATTATATGTAATAATAAATAATATATAATAAGTATGTAATGAAAAAAAAATATATAAAAATATAATTAAATTTATATTTAAATAAATAATTATTATATATAATTAAATTAAATTGTTATATTTAATAAAATAAATAATTATTATTTATATTATTATATTAATTTAATTTTAATAAAAATAAAATTATTTATATATTAGAAACAAATAGTTGTAATTATATATTATTATATTAAATTTAAAATTATTTCAATAAACAAAAAATTAAAATGTATTTGAAATAATTATTTATTATGAATTAATTTATTAATTAATTTTGTTTAAAAAATTAATCATCATTGGAATTCCATGTATACAATCATAATTTTTTTTATTAGTTTCAAACTTTTAAATTTATTTTTTTTAACAAAAATGTATAATGTATATATACATATGTAAATATCTCATATTCATATTCAATAATGATAAAATATTTATATTTTATTAACAAATTACTTGAGAATTAAATAAATATCACATTAAAGCAAAATTACTTTAAAAATGTAACTAGTAAAAAATATTGTGCACAAACAAGCAAAGAAAGATAGAAGAAATTATAAATTTAACATAGATTAATCAATCCAAAATAATAAATTAGTCCATAGAATAATAATATTCATCCATTTTACTAGTTATATATTAAACATCTAACATAGTTTGATAAATGTTCCTAAATCCATAATATAGTCTTACATTTTGACAACAACATCCTCCATATTCAATTATCCAAAAATATGAAGAAAGTAAAGAATCAAAACTAGCAAAATAACAAGTAGAAAATATTCGAACTTGATATTTAATATTAGTCATTACCTAGTAAATGAAGTAAATTGGTCATGAAAAAATTACACCGATCAGAAGGACAAGTCATTAAAGCTTTAGCCATGTTTGGTTTATCCATAAATAACATAAAAGCTTTTGTTTCTAGAATGA
>NW_019014615.1:970293-1000333 GCF_000150535.2 Carica papaya | reverse complement strand
TTGTTTAACCTGTTTTTGGGAACAACAGAGTAGAAAGTGGCTTTACTTTCATTCGAAAAGGTCATTTAGAATATAAACAGGCAGCCAATTAGTGTTTCTAAGTTGCTTCCCTTTTCCTTACCTTCAAAGTAGCCAAGGTTGTGGAGTTTGAAAAAACCTATCCAACACGACCTGAGCATTAAGCTTCAGAATTCACGCATCTTTCAGTCAATATTTATTGTAATTTTATTAAAAAATGACTTTGCAGAGAGTGCAGTCTCCATGCAACACTATCCAAAGATTTGAAAAATCAGGATAGATGGTCAAAATGAAGATGTAGAATCATATATATCTAGTGCTACAGGATTGACAAATATATGTCATCGTGCTTCTATGTATTCTTCCCTTCCTCACTTTTTCAAAATATGCCAATGTCCTAAAGCTAGATTACATACGTGCAGGCGATTCTCGCAACCATTGCAATTATTCTTGGCGTAACAAAGGGAGCTCATGACTGGTAATCTCCAACAGGTTGCGGAATGGATGTATATGTTTGTCTCGGTTGTTGAAAAACTATATCTGTCTGTTATTTTATTAAGACGTGAGGTTCATAAAGAAAGTGATACAGTTCTTGAGTGTTAAGCATGTGTTCAAGTTGTGAAATCTGCTATACGAAATATTTGAAATTATTGTTAATGGGTTGGTGCAGAACTTGGTAAATTTAAGGATATATGCATGCATAATAAGGCTGTAGCTTGTTAGAATTTATATTTATACGATTCTTTATATTTCAATATTTATTGTTTATTTTATAATTTGTTGTTTTTTTTTTATGTTAAAATTATTTTTAGCAAAATTATATTTTTAGATAATCTCAGAATTATTGAGTTATATATCTCCATTAATATATGCTTCATAATATTTTTGTTTAATTTCTTATAATTATCTTTTAAGAAAAAATTTCTTCAAAAAAGATTGTAAAGAAGAATCAATCACATTATTGTTTGTTATGTACAGTAATACTACAAAAAAAAAATGTATATATATATATATATATTGATTTGAAAAAAAATACAAGAATAGTGGTTGGATTCAAAAATCATCATTTGATTATAACTCTTTAAATAAAAGACATAATTATAATAAGCCCTAAATAAAAACAAAAAAGATGGATTGGAAAATCTGAAGCTAATATTATTTTATTAAATTCGGATAACATAAAATTAAATTAATAATGACTATTGTCACACTCTCCACACCTAAGTTAGGTATAATTACATATATATAATATGTGTATACATAAAATAATAGAATAATTAATTTTTAAATAATCCTACTTGTTTAAATAAGACAAAAAAAAAAAATAAACAAACATAATAAAAAATAAATAATCATTAATTTATTGAGAGAATTATTAATCTATAATTTTTAAAATTAAGGCATTATTATTTCATAATTAAGATACAACTATTTTACTATTTCGTAACTGTTAAATTAAATTATTATTAATTTATAATTAATAATTTTTAAATACGTAATAAAATTTTAATAAATATGAATAAAATATCATTAATATTATTAAAATTTTAAAAATAATTATTATATTTTACTCATATATTACTTGTATATATGTAGATAATATTTTTAATCCTTATAGACAAAAAAAAAAAAAAACTCCCAACGCCAAGCTCGTACGTCAATAACAATAATAATAAAAGGTGGCTACAAGACAAATCTTCTTATGGATGATAATAACGTTATATTTGCTACTTCTGGATTCTGCTTCCCCCCGGAATTCTTTAAATTAGCTCCATCAGACATGAATGCATTTTGTGACTTTACTTTCTCTTACTCTACACTCATGGAACTCCAAATTTCAGTTGCAGTTGCAGTTGCTTTGGCTGCAACCCTGATATTGGCATGGAGAATACTGAACTGGGTATGGTTGAAGCCAAAGAAGCTGGAGAGGTGCTTGAGACGACAGGGTCTCTCCGGTAACCGATATCGGCTTTTTTCCGGAGACCTTAATGAGATGTCCGACATGTTAAAACAAGCTATGTCCAAGCCCATTAAACTAACCGACGATATTTTCACTCGGGTCTCCCCCTTCTTCTGCAACATGATGGAGAAATATGGTAAGAACAGTGAGTTTGATTGTCCTCTCTATCGATCTTTTAATTATGAAGATGGGCATTGGGTTGTTCAGTAACATTCTGAAACTGTTGGCAGGAAAAAATTCTTTTATGTGGTTCGGAATGGTGCCGAGGGTGACTCTAATGAACCCAGAACATATTAAACAAGTACTAATCAAGACCAATGACTTCAAGAAGCCAAGTGTGAACCCTCTGGCCAGATATCTGCTATCGGGAATTGTCTCTCACGAGGGTGAGAAGTGGGTCACTCATAGAAGAATCATTAATCAAGCGTTTCTACTGGAGAAGCTCAAGGTTATATTTTATTGCTTTCTTTTCATTTTTGTTTGCTTATTTGTCTGCTTAATTTGGTAGCAGAAGAGGGTTTTATTCGTTTCAACATATCAAATTAACTTGTAAAAGGCTTTTGAGATAAAAAGAATAAAATTAATATAAGGCACGAAGGAGGTGCCGTCCATTTACAAAAATATTTATATCTATGTTAAAGTATCAATGACTTTCCCAAAATCATCCCACTTATATAAGTCATGATCCAAAATTAAAAAAAACCAAATACATGTATCCTTAGATTGGCAGAATATCAGAGTATCATTAGCAAAAAATAAGTGTGATACCTCTACTTGATGAGCATCTTTCCCCACCTTTTTCCCTCTCAATACCTCTACCTGTAAAAGGTTATACCCTTGAAAGGTTGCTGGTAAAAAAAGGATATCATAATCACTAGTTAGACACCATTACAGAATCATTAAGCAGTTTTAGTGCTTAAGTTATAACAGGGAGGCTCTTGATGTATTTCCACATATTGTTGCTTTATATTGTTTCTTTTCACTATTTGTTTGCTTATTTGTCTGCGTAATTTGGTAGAAGAAGAAGGTTTTATCTTTTTCACCAAATCATATGAACTTGTAAATGGTTATACCCTTGAAAGGTTGCTTTCTTTTTGTGCATGAACTCATTCTCTGTCTTTTTTTCCCTTCGTCAAACGTCTGTCTCAAATAAATTTGACAGGATATGGTGCCTGCATTCCAAAAAAGTTGCAGTGATCTGGTCAGTAAATGGGAAGAGTTGGTTTCTGTGGAGGGATGTTGTGAGTTGGATGTATGGCCTTACCTCACAAATTTGACAAGTGATGTGATTTCTCGGACAGCATTTGGGAGTAGCTATCAGGAAGGCAGAAGAATTTTTCAGCTCCAAGATGAACTTGCAGAACTTACAATACAATCTCTCCGATCCTTTTATATTCCAGGATGGAGGTAAATCTAAGGTTTTCTGTGTTGAATATGATTCTCTTCACAAAATTTTAAGGACTGTTACTTGGTAATAAATATTCTTTTCCTTTTACGATTTTTCACCATAACTACATTTATTTCAACAGATTTGTTCCATCAAAGCTTAACAAGAGGCTGAAGGAAATTAACAAAGAAATAAAAGTTTCACTAAGAGGAATCATCAGCAAAAGAGAACGTGCAATGAAAGCAGGGGAGTTTGCAAAGAATGACTTGCTAGGTATACTTTTGGAGGCCAATTCTAAAGAAATTCAAGAACATAGAGATAACAATAATAGTGGAATGAGCATTGATGACGTGATTGATGAGTGCAAGATATTTTACTTTGCCGGCCAAGAGACAACATCTGTATTGCTTGTTTGGACAATGGTTCTATTGGCACAACATACAAATTGGCAAGCTCATGCACGAGAGGAGGTTTTGCAAGTCTTCCGTAAAAATAAACCCGACTTTGATGGACTGAATCAGCTTAAAGTTGTAAGTAATTTTTATCCTTCTTCTTATCATGTATAAATTTTTAGTGGGATTAAATTTTAAAATAAGTGATCCAAATCTTGTTCTAGCAATCTCTTAAAAACGAAAAATTTAAATGCAACAAAGAGTTCTTGCATTTTTTTTACTGTCAAAAATGGATTTTAACTAACTATCAGTTTTAATACCCAACAATTATGTCTCTCCTTTATCCTTGTATGTTACATTTCCAAAATGCGTCTTAACTGTTTGGGGAATACATTGTCTAAAATGTTTATGCTTCCTGGAACTAATTGCCTTGGATTACTGATAGCACTTTTTGAATACTTTTGTATAGGTAACAATGATCTTGTATGAAGTTTTAAGGTTCTATCCACCTGTTGTGGCACTTACTCGATTAGTTGACAAAGAGACGAGACTTGGAGACTTGGTACTACCAGCTGGAGTGGAAGTCGCTCTGCCAACAATCCTAATCCAACGTGATCCTACATTTTGGGGTGAGGATGCAGGAGAGTTCAAACCAGAGAGGTTTGCCGATGGGGTTTCAAAGGCTGTGAAGAACCCAGTTGCTTTCTTCCCTTTCTCATGGGGTCCTAGGATTTGTGTTGGCCAAAACTTTGCTCTAATAGAAGCAAAAATGGCTTTGTCAATGATGTTGCAACATTTCAAATTCGAGCTTTCCCCATCCTATACTCATGCACCGTACTGGGTTATTACCATGCGCCCTCAACACGGTGCCCACATGATATTACGCAAGATCTAGCTCCAATTAAAATTTTTCATTCCATGTTGATTAAATTTGATTAAAGTAACTACTTGCTTAAAAAAATCTTATCACTATTCATTCTTGGTGTAGTAAATGCCCATTGTAGGGCTTGCAACAGCATCTTCCATGTGGAGAAACTACCACTGTTTTTCATGTATTGGAAAATATTTTCTCCTGTACTAAAATTGTGTAAATTATTGGCAGAATATGGAAAAAAGATGTCAGAAAAAAAAAAAAAATTGAATCTTGACGAGATTCAAGAACCAGCCTAGTAACAGGTAAAAGGAAAAAAAGAAATGCACATGATCAAGATTGAGCCTTTGTCAATTGATGTCACATGATCAAGATAACAAGACAAGATGGGTCTAGTTCGTGCTTAACTTCCAGTTCAAGTCGGAGCCTTAGTCCCAGTAAAAATGCTAGGGAAGATTTGATTATTTTAGCGTCAGTTCCAAACAAAATATTTTATACGTATAGCCGTGTAATATTTAGAAGATAATTCAGACGGAAAACAAAGATTGGCTACAAACAGATCTTATGATGGATTCTAATAACGTTATATTTGCTACTTCTGGGATCTGCTCCGAGCGAAAATTTTCAAGTTAGCTCCACCAGACTTGGATGCATTTTGTCCTTTTGCTCTACACTCATGAACCTCCAAATTTCAGTTACAGGACTCGCAGTCTGGGTTGCTTTGATTTCAACCCTGATATTAGCATGGAGAATACTAAATTGGGCGTGGTTGAAGCCAAAGAAGCTGGAGCGGTACCTGAGACGACAGGGTCTCTCCGGCAACCCATATCGGCTTCTTTCCGGAGATCTTAAAGAGATGTTCGACGTGTCAAAACAAGCAATATCCAAACCCCTGAACCTAACCGACGATATTGTCCCTCGGGTCTCCCCCTTTTTCTGTAACATGATGCAGAAATATGGTAAGAACAGTGAGTTTGACTATCCTCTTTGACCATATTTTAATTATGAGGGTATGTTTTTGTTGTTAATTTCTATCAATTTTTGTGAAGATGGGTATTGAGTTCTTCTGTAACATTCTGAAACTGGTGGCAGGAAAAAATACTTTTATATGGCTCGGAGTGGTGCCGAGGGTGATTCTAAGGAACCCAGAACATATTAAAGAAGTATTTATCAAGATCAATGACTTCAAGAAACCGGGTGGGAACCCTCTTGCTAAGTATCTGCTAACAGGACTTTTAACTCGCGAGGGGGAGAAATGGGTCACTCATAGAAGAATCATTAATCAAGCGTTTCTACTAGAGAAGCTCAAGGTTTTCTTCTACTGCTTTCTTTTCACTATTTGTTTGCTTATTTATCTGCTCAATTTGGTACTAGAAGAGGGTTTTATCTTTTCTTTTTCACCAAATCAAATGCTCAAGGTTCTTGGTGTATTTCTACATATTGTTGCTGGTAAAAAAGTTATCATAATCACTAGTTAGATACCAGTACAGACATCAAATCATTAAGAATTTTAGTGCTTAAGTTATAACAGGGAGGTTCTTGGTGTATTTCTACTTATTGTTGCTTCATATTGCTTTCTTTTTGTGTGTTAACTGATTCTCGTCTGATTGTTTTTTCCCTTCAATCGTCTGTCTCAAATAAATTTGACAGAATATGGTGCCCGCATTCTGCCAAAGTTGCAGTGATCTGATCAGTAAATGGGAAGAGTTTGTTTCTGTGGAGGAATGGTGTGAGGTGGATGTATGGCCTTATCTCACAGATTTGACAAGCGATGTGATTTCTCGAACAGCATTTGGGAGTAGCCATCAGGAAGGCAGAAGAATTTTTCAGCTCCAAGATGAACTTGCAGAACTTACAAGACAAGTCCTACGATCCTTTTATATTCCAGGATTGAGGTAAATCTAAGCTATTCTGTGTTGAATATGATTCTTGTGACGAAGTTTTAGTGAATGTTGCTCGGCGATGCATGTTCTTTTCCTTTTACCAATTTTTCATCATAACTATCACTTGTTTCCGCAGATTTGTTCCAACCAAGCTTAACAAGAGGCTTACGGAAATTAACAAAGAAATACAAGTTTCACTAAGAGGAATCATCAGCAAAAGAGAACGTGCAATGAAAGCAGGGGAGTTTTCAAAGAATGACTTGCTAGGTATACTTTTGGAGGCCAATTCTAAAGAAATTCAAGAACATGCAGATAAAAAGAATACTGGAATGAGTATTAACGACGTGATCGAAGAGTGCAAGATATTTTATTTTGCCGGCCAAGAGACAACATCTGTGTTGCTTGTTTGGACAATGGTTCTATTGGCACAACATACAAATTGGCAATCTCGTGCAAGAGAGGAGGTTTTGCAAGTCTTTGGAAAAAATAAACCTGACTTCGATGGACTGAATCAGCTTAAAGTTGTAAGTAATTTTTATTCTTCTTTTTGTTATGTATAGATCTTTTCTCGGATTAAATTTAAAATCAGTCATTTCAAATATTGTTTTACCAATCTCTTAAAAAACAAAAACTTAAATGCAACAAAGAGTGTCTTGTATGTTTTTACTGTCAAAAATGGATTTCACTAACGATCAGGTTTAATACCCAACAATTTTGCCTCTCCTTTATCCTTGTATGTTGCATTCCAAAATGTGTCTTATTGCTTGGTGAACTAGGTTACTTAAAATGTTTATGCTCCCTGGAACTGATTCCCATGGATTACTGACAGCACTTTTGTGTAATTCTGTATAGGTAACAATGATCTTGTACGAGGTTTTGAGGTTCTATCCACCTGTTGTGGGACTTGGTCGATCAGTTGACAAAGAGACGAGAATTGGAGACTTGGTACTACCAGCTGGAGTGGAAGTCGCTCTGCCAACAATCCACATCCACCGTGATCCTACATTTTGGGGTGAGGATGCAGGACAGTTCAAACCGGAGAGGTTTGCAGATGGGGTTTCAAAGGCTATGAAGAACCAAGTTGCATTCTTCCCTTTTGCATGGGGTCCTAGGATTTGTATTGGCCAAAACTTTGCTCTAATAGAAGCAAAAATGGCTTTGTCAATGATGTTACAGCATTTCAGATTCGAGCTTTCCCCATCCTATACTCATGCGCCATACTTGGTTATCACAATGCGTCCCCAACATGGTGCCCACTTGATATTACGCAAACTCTAGCACCAATTACAATCTTCTCCTTCCATTTACTTCTGTTGATTAAAATCTCCAGTAGAAGCTGGTCTAGGTTACCTCTATTTTTTCTTGGCTTATTTAATGCTCATTGTAGAGCTTGAAACAGCGTCTCCCATGTGGAGAAACTACGATTGTATTATTTTTATTGAAAAATATTATCTCCTGTAGTAGAGTTGTATAAATGATTGGAAGAATATGGAAAAGGATGTCAGGGGAAAAAAAACTTGAATCTTGATGATGTAGACACTCCAATAGTTATATTAATCCAGATAACTTTCAAGTAGAAAGGAGAATTAGAAAGTGATCCTGTATTATTTGTCTTGTTGATCCGCTCTTCTGTGCAATTCTGTTTTCTTGTTGTTCAGCTTTTCTGTGGTTTTATGCTGCTCCACGTCTAGAAGGTCTGATGCTCCCTCCCCTGGCTGCCTGATAAGATTGGTTTGTCTTCAACCTTGGTTTTGAATTGAAAAAAATGCTGGCAGGAAAAGATTGTTTTAGATCCACACCTCTGCCGAGGGTGACTATAATGAATCCAGATCACATGAAAGAACGGTTTGACAAGATCAGTGATTTCTGGAAGATAAATACAAACCCTCTCTCCAATTTTCTGTTGACTGCGCTCTTTCTTCTCCAGGATCTGAAATGGGCTCCACATAGAGAATCATCATTCCAGCTTTCCTCCTAGACAAGCTAAAAGCTTGTCTTTTTCACTTCGTTTTGAGAATAATTAGGTACACGACTTGACACAAAATTTAATTAATGTGAAATCTGACTTATATGCTTGGCTCAATATGTTTACACCTCATAATATATGTATATATATAAACTAGTCGGCTAAAGTTGTCCTGCAGTTGTTGAAGACAAGATGTGACATCGGACTTCCACTGTGTGATCATCACCTGTTCAATCAAAGTCCTGATCTCTTCTCACTTCTCTTTCCTCCACTTCCACGTGAGGTCAAGTCTGCTATGATAGATTGATTGCTAATGTTTCTGCAACCTCAGCATCTTCACTAGCTACCACTCAAGGAGAAGGTTATCAAGAGTTTCAGCAGCAGCCAAGTCTGCTACAATAGATTGATTGCTAATGTTTCTGCAACCTCAGCATCTTCACTAGCTATCACTCAAGGAGAAGGTTATCAAGGGTTTCAGCAGCAGAGCCAATTTAACAATTTCTTTTCAGTTATCCGGACTTTAATGTGACAGACAATCCATTGTTTGTTATTGCCCGAGTCCTACATGTGTGAATTGATGGATAGCTTTATCTAAGTCCTGTCGGTATTCTGCTGGCTTTATGATAAACTGGAACACCAGAGAAATCCCTTTCACCATGGGAAAACTTTTGGGTTGAAAGAGAGCAGGAAAGGGTTCTAAATCTCAGCCCTTCCTGTGATCTTTTCTGCAAATGGAGTCCTATCTATGCAACTAGTATAAACCCGAGTGCTTGGTTGTTTTGAATCTTCGTGTGTGTTTATCCAAATCTTCATATTTTGTTGGGAAGCAAGTCCATTGACATGGTATAAGTAGGGATTTCATCTACCACTTTTCATTTGAATTCAGCCTGGAACCTTTTTTTTCCTTTTGGTTTTTGGTTTTTTATGTCGAAATGTTAAAAGTTGGAACCCAGATGTACAGCAACACGCTTTTTTGTGTGTTTCTGTTGAAAATTCTTCGATCTTGGCAGTAAAGTCCACCTGGCTGCTTTGTAAAACTAATTCCCCAAAATATAACTTGAACTATATGTATGTATTTTTTTAGCTTTTATCTACTTTAAACATTAAATTTCTAATTTCACTTTTCACAATTGTCTACTTTGTCTTTTATGTTTTATGTAATTGGACATGTTTATTAGATGACATAATTTGTTAGTATAAACAGAAACAGATTCATATATACATATAGGAAGAAAGATCAAATCAAATATCTTCGTTTTTTTTTTTTCAATATGAATCAGATGGAAATATCTTCAGCAGCGACAGCAGAAGTGTGGGTTTGTTTAGGCACGGCAATACTGATATGGGCATGGTGGATGCTCAACTGGGTGTGGTTGAGGCCCAAGAAACTGGAGAAATGGCTGAGGCAACAAGGTTTAACTGGCAACCCCTATCGGCTATTTTTTGGGGACAAGATAGAGAATTCCATGATGTTACAGAAAGCAATGTTGTGCAAATCCAATAGCGTTACTGATGATTGTGCACCATGTGTTGCGCCAAGTTTTTACTACAATGTGAAGAAATATGGTACGGTAGGATCATGCCTTCTAATGACCATGGTGCCTTTTCTTCTGCTTTTTTCTTCTATCACTTATGTTCATGTAAAGAGAAATTCTAAAATCTTTTGAACTGACTCGCAGACTTGTAGTAGTTTCATTTGTTATATCACTTCTTTGCTCATACAATATAGTCTGCTATGGGCTAAGTGTTAGAAACTAGTAGCTAACATTTGACATGAATATCAAGTCAAATTTTGCTCTGACACCGAATTGGAACTGTTATAAATGGAGAGAGTAGATGTAATACTTCATCGTTCTAGTGGAACTTCCCCGGTAATAGCTCACCTGTCCAAATACTAAAAATTGATTTGGTGAAGCTAACAGACTACCGTTATATTAGATTTTGAAATAATGGCAGGGAAAAATTGTTTTTCATGGGATGGACCTGTGCCAAGGATGATTGTAATGAACCCTGAACACATAAAAGATATACTTACCAGGAGGACTGACTTTTCCAAGCAAAATGCCATCAACCCGCTTGTCAGACCGTTGACATGTGGTCTCCCAAGCCTCGAAGGGGAGAAATGCGCCAAGCAAAGAAGAATCATCACCCCAGCATTCAACTTTGAGAAGTTAAAGGTTCTTTCACAGTTTCACTCAGTTTAATTTTTTTTCTTCTATTTAACAGATATTTTTCAGTTGTAATGTACCTAAGTCTGGTTATATAGGTATGTGTGTATCAGTCTGATCGATGAGGATAGATAGCAAGCTATGTTAGGGGATCCAAATTTGTATATTATTTTGGGTAGCTAAAAAGTTTTGATTTCTCTTTTTGCTAAGCAGAATATGCTACCTGCAATCTACAAAAGTTGTAGCAATATGATCAGCAAATGGGAAGAGTTAGTCTCTGCTGAAGGATGGTGTGAGTTGGATGTATGGCCGTATCTTGTTAATTTGACAAGTGATTTGATTTCTCAAATAGCATTTGGAAGCAGCTATGAGGAAGGGAAAAGAATCTTTGAACTTCAAGATGAACTTGCCAAACTAATAACCAAGCTTGCCAAAAAGTTTATGTTCTAGGATGGAGGTAATCTAAATATGCAATGCATGACGTTCTTAAAAAGAAAATGAAAAGGGATGTGTATTTCATGACTCTTGTGTGAAATTTTTCTATAAGTATCTGAAAATTTGAAGGCACTTCGCTGGCAGAAACAAAACATAGCTTTGAACAAATTCTGTTGAATACAACTCTCGAGGCATGCTGTTGAATATTTGCTTGCTAGCTCCTGTTTTCTTCTGAATATCATTTTATAAATTGGTTAAAACTTGCTATCCCTTTCTTGGTTTTTTGTTACGCTAGCTTAACATTTTACATATATAAAGGTTTCTACCAACTAAGTTATGAGAGCAATTGACAAAGAGGTACAAGATTCACTCAAAGGGATCATAGATAAAAGAAAGAAGGCAATGGAAGCAGGGAAGTTAACAACAGTGACTTACTCTCTGTATTGCTGGAATCCAATTCTAGAAAGATTCAAGAACGTGAAGAAAAGAAAGATGTTGAAATGACCATTGCAGACGTGATCGACGAGTGCAAGATATTTTACTTTGCAGGCCAAGAGACCACTTCTGTATTGCTTGTTTGGACAATGGTTCTGCTGGCCAAGCATACAAATTGGCAATCTCGTGCTAGAGATGAAGTTTTGGAAGTATTTGGTAATAGGCAGCCTAATTTTAATGGATTGAGTCAGCTTAAAGTTGTAAGTATATTTTCTTTATTATTGTTCCATAGATTTCTCAGAAAATTTTGATTGGATTGAATTAAAATTTCATAAATTTTGATTGTCAAAGTAGAAATCACGAAAACACATTTGAATTAAAGTGTTGTTTCATTAACATGTCTACTATATTTAAATTGTATTTTTGTTTTTACTATATAGAATTGAAATTTGGATCACGATCAACATAAACATATTGTGCTTTTCTCAGCCGATTTCTTGAGCTAGTTAAGATGGGATTAATTATTGTAAGAAGGTATTTTGTTTTAATGGGTTTAGGGAATTGTTGTTCATGGTCAATATCTTAACATCTACCACTTTTTGCTATTAGTCAACTTGAATCTCTTTTGCTATTACTTAACTTGAATACTAAATATGTTTGGTGTAGGTAACAGTGATCTTGAATGAAGTTATGAGGTTATACCCTCCTCTATCGGTGTTTGTTCGATCAGTGGAGAAAGAAACAAGACTTGGAAACTTAATACTACCAGCAGGACTGAGACTCTTAATGCCAATAATCCTAGTTCACCATGATTCTGAGATCTGGGGTGATGATGCACTTGATTTCAAACTAGAAAGGTTTGCAGAAGGAGTTTCAAAGGCGACGAAGAACCAAGTTTCTTTCTTTCCTTTTGGATGGGGTCCCAGGATTTGCATTAGTCAAAACTTAGTGCTAAAAGCAAAAGTGGCACTGGCAATGATCTTGCAACATTTCACGTTTGAGCTATTGCCATGTTATACTCATGCCCCTTGCATGATTTTTAGTATTCATTCCTGAATTTGGTGCTCACTTGATTTTACATAAGTTCTATTGAGTTTTTTTTGTAAACTATCATTTGTTGTCAATTTCTGAATATTGTAAAAGTAGGTTCAAGAAGAGCTATTGAAATTTCTATTGACAATAAGTCCATGGAAACATTAATTAATAATTTAGTATTTTATAAATGAAGTATGCACATTCCATTTTATCAGGGATTACATTGCTAAAACAAAACTTGAGATTGAGTGCTTGAAGACTCAAGGCCATGTTGTACATATTTTCACCAAGCTACTTAAATTTAAAAATTTTCAAAGATTATATACTAGTTGTGGAGGAAAAAAGAAATTCGTGAATTTAAAAATACTGAAAATATTAATGTACAAATTAAAGAGTTAAAAATAATAATTTATAAATTAAAATGACTCTTTATCTTATTAAGAAGTTAAAATTATAAATATTGTAATTTAAGTTTTTCTAATATATACATTTAAAATTTGTAATTATAATATATACATTTAAAATTTTAAAAATTGTATTAATATTTATAAATGCATATACTTAAAAGTTTTTTTTTTTTTTTTTTATAATAAAAATCACAAATGAACAATTGAATCTTTCTACTAGTCTCATTCTTCTTCCTCTTATTTTTTAACAAAATATTACTTAAAACTAACATATCTCTTAATTTTTTTTTTTAACAATAGAATCATCTAAAGGGTTGACAATTATTAGCACGTGATTCCATTGTTTATTTGAGGCTTGCTTTGAGACACTGCCAACTGGTTTCCTAGTCGGTTACGAATACATCAAAACCTTTGACTTGACTTTGGGTTGTGTTTGTGTCGTTGTGCCTTTCTCACTTTTCAAAATATGCCAGTGTCTTAAAGTAGGATACTTTATGCGCAGAAGACGATTCTCACAACCATTGCAATTATTTTGGACGTACCAAAGGGAGCTAATGACTGGTAATCTCTCAGAGGGTTGCAGAATAGATGTGTATATATATATATATATATATATATATGTTTGTCTCAGTTGCTGAAAAACTATATTTGTCTGTCATTTTACTGAGACATGAGCTTAATAAAGAGAGTCGTACAGCTGCCAAGTATCAAACAATGTCTGTCATTCTAATCAATCACAAAATTGTTTGGTACACAAAATTGTATTGGGTTCGTAAGTCATCATTTGATTGTACCTCTCTTCACAAAGTTGAAAGCTAATATTTTTAATTTTTATATTACAAATAATTTTATTATTGTTTTGCCAAGTTTATTTAGCACAGAATTTAAGTTAATGATGATCATAGTTGCACACTATACGTAACTCATTAGATTCAAGTCAAATATACATTATAAATATAAATATTGATGGAATATATTATTATATTTTATTCATCCAAGTACATTACTTGTATGCATGTAATAATATTTTTAATCCTATTGGACTTTTTCTATAAAAAAAATCCCAACGCAAGCACGTTCGTCAAAACTATTAAGTAAAAGAAAATGATAAGTGATAAAAAAACGTGGCAAGCAGGGCAGACAGATATATATATATATATATTCGTATAATATTTACAAGATAATTCAGACAGAAAAGAACGATTGGGTACAAAAACAGATATTTTTATGGATTCTAATAACGTGGTACTTGCTACTTCTGGAATCTGCTCCGGGAGAAATTTTTGAAGTTTGCTCCAGCAGACTTTGTTGCGTTTTATTCTTTTCCTTTGTTTTAGTGTACGCTCATGGAACTCCAAATTTCATTTGGAGGACTCGCCGTCTGGGTTGCTTTGGCTGCAACCCTGGTACTGGCATGGAGAATACTGAATTGGGTGTGGTTGAAGCCAAAGAAGCTGGAGAGGTGCTTGAGGCGACAGGGTTTCTCCGGAAACCCATATCGGCTTCTTATCGGAGACCTTAAAGAGATGTCCAACGTGATAAACCAAGCAAAATCCAAACCCATTAACCTAACCGACGATATTCTCCCTCGGGTCTCCCCCTTCTTCTGCGACATGATGCAGAAATATGGTAAGAACAGTGACTTTGACTGTCCTCTCTATCCAGCTTTTTATCATGTTGGTATGTTTTTGTTTTTAATTTGTATTTCAACTTCCATGGTTGCATAATCTTATGGGTATTGGGTTTTTCTGTAACATTCTGAAACTGGTGGCAGGAAAAAATTCTTTTATGTGGCTCGGAGTGGTGCCGAGGGTGAATCTGACGAATCCAGAACATATTAAAGAAGTATTTACCAAGATCAATGACTTCAAGAAGCCAGGTCTGAACCCTCTGGCCAAATATCTGCTAACGGGACTTCTGTTTCACGAGGGTGAGAAGTGGGTCACTCATAGAAGAATCATTAATCAAGCCTTTCTACTAGAGAAGCTCAAGGTTATCTTTTACTGCTTTCTTTTCATTACTTGTTTGCTTATTTGGCTCCTTAATTTGGTACCAGAAGAGGGTTTTATTCTTTTCACCATATCAAATGAACTTCTAAAAGGCACCCTTTAAAGGTTGCTGGTAAAGAAGGTATCATAATCACTAGTTATAAACCAGTACAGACATCAAATCATTAAGCAATTTTAGTGCTTAAGCTATCAGAGGGAGGTTCTTGATGTATTTCTACATCTTGTTGCTTTATATTGCGTTTTTGTTTGTGCATTAGCTCATTCTCGCTGTTTGTCTTTTCCCTTCGTCAATCGTCTATTCCCAATAAATTTGACATGACAGAATATGGTACCCGCATTCTACAAAAGTTGCAGTGATCTGATAAGCAAATGGGATGGGTTAGTTTCTGTGGAAGGATGGTGTGAGTTGGATGTATGGCCTTATCTCACGGATTTGACGAGGGATGTGATTTCTCGGGCAGCATTTGGGAGTAGCTATCAGGAAGGCAGAAGAATTTTTCAGCTCCAAGATGAACTTGCAGAACTTACAGTACAAGCTCTACTATCCTTTTATATTCCAGGATGGAGGTAAATCTGAGCTATCCTGTGTTGAACACGATTCTCTTCACAAAACTTCAATGAATGTTACTTGGTAATACATGTTCTTTTCCTTTTAACATTTTTCACCATAACTACATTTATTTCCACAGATTTGTTCCAACCAAGCTTAACAAGAGACTGAAGCAAGTTGACAAAGAAATACAAGTTTCACTAAGAGGAATCATCAGCAAAAGAGAAAGTGCAATGAAGGCAGGGGAGGTTGCAAAGAATGACTTGTTAGGTATACTTTTGGAGGCCAATTCTAAAGAAATTCAAGAACATGGAGATAAAAAGAATACTGGAATGAGCATTGACGATGTGATCAAGGAGTGCAAAATATTTTACTTTGCCGGCCAAGAGACAACATCTGTGTTGCTTGTTTGGACAATGGTTCTATTGGCACAACATACAAATTGGCAATCTCGTGCACGAGAAGAGGTTTTGCAAGTCTTCGGTAAAAATAAACCCGACTTTGATGGACTGAATCAGCTTAAAGTTGTAAGTAATTTATATCCTTCTTGTTATATATAGATCTTTTGTGGGATTAAATTTTAAATCAATGATTCAAATATTGTTTTAGCAGTCTCTTAAAAAACAAGAACTAAAATGCAACAAAGTGTGTTTTGTATGTTTTTACAGTAAAAAATGGATTTAACAAACGATCAGGGTTAATACCCAACAAATTTGTCTCTCCTTTATGCTTTTATGTTAGATTTCCAAAATGTGTCTTGTTGTTTGGGGAAATACATTGTTTAAAATGTTTATGCTTCCTGGAAGTGATTCCTTTGGATTACTGACAGCATTTTTGAATAATTCTGTATAGGTAACAATGATCTTGTACGAGGTTTTAAGGTTCTATCCACCTGTTGTGGGACTTGCTCGATTAGTTGACAAAGAGATAAGACTTGGAGACTTGGTACTACCAGCTGGAGTGGAAGTCGCTATGCCAACAATCGAAATTCAACGTGATCCTACATTTTGGGGTGAGGATGCAGGAGAGTTCAAACCGGAGAGGTTTGCAGAGGGAGTTTCAAAGGCTACGAAGAACCAAGTTGCGTTCTCCCCTTTCTCATTGGGTCCCAGGATTTGTATCGGCCAAAACTTTGCTCTAATAGAAGCAAAAATGGCTTTGTCAATGATATTACAGCATTTCACATTCGAGCTTTCCCCATCCTATACTCATGCGCCTTACTTGGTTATTACCATGCATCCCCAACATGGTGCCCACTTGATATTACGCAAGATCTAGCGCCAATTATAATCTGTTCCTTCCATATACCTCTGTTGATTAAAGTCTCCCGTAGAAGCTGGTGTAGGCAAAGTGTAGCCACTTGCTTAAACAAATAATGTCGCTATTTTTTCGTGGTTTAGTAAATGCCCATTGTAGGACTTGAAACAACATCTCCATGTGGAGAAACTATTACTGTATTACATGTAGTGACAAATATTTTCCCCTGTAGTAAAGTTGTATAAATTATTGGAAGAGTATGGAAAAGATGTCAGGAAAAAAAAAGTTGAATCTTGATGATGTACACACTCTCATAGTTTACATTAATCCAAATAAGTTTCAAGTAGAAAGAAGAATTAGAAAGTGGCTCTGCTGTTATTTGTCTTGTTGATCTGCTCGTCTCTGGAATTTTGTTTTCTTGTTGTTCACCTTTTATGCGGCTTTGTGCTGTTCTGCGTCTAGAAGGTCTGATGCTCTGTTCCCTGGATGCCTGCTAAGATTGGTTCGTCTTCAACCTTGGTCTCGAATTGAAAAATATACTGGCAGGAAAATATTGTTTTATGTGGATAGGACCAGCGCAGAGGGTGACTATAATGAATCCAGATGATATGACACAAGTATTGGGAAAGATGAACGATTTCCAGAAGATAAATACTATCCTCTCTCCAATTTTCTGTTGACTGGGCTCTTTCTTCACCAGGATCTGAAATGGGCTACACATAGAAGAACCATCAATCAATGCTTTTGCTTCCTTGAAGTATGATTTAAATGGAATATTTATTTAAATGTCTCTGGTATTTAGGTCCATGTACGTATATGTTTAGTTTCATGATGATTGTGCGGACTGAATAAGCCAATGCTTTTAATTGGCTTTAAATGTAAATTGGTTTGAGTTAGGGAGGTGATATAAAAATTAGCAACACATGGACGCTGTTTTCACTTTATAACATTCAGTCAATGTTTCAGTTAAGTTTTTCATAATTCAGTTATTTTATCTATAAATATCAATAACTGAGAAAGGAAAAAATAGTTGAAGAAATCATGAGACATTCAGCAGGTTCAAATTTCGATTAGTAGTCGAAAGGGTTAACTCAATCTTATCAAATTAATTATTAGGAAATATTAGCGCCAATACCAAAGCTTAACACGGTCAAAATACTAATATCTTTACCTGCCAATTCAAGTCGACCATTATTGTAATTAGATGTGAAAAATGTCTCTTAATTAATAACCGGAGAAAGACGTATATATAAAGATATTACCTGGTATTGGAAGTGAAGTCACTAACAGAAAGATCTCAAGACTCAAAAAGTTCTCAAACAATTTTCAAGAATATGATTCAAAAAGTTTACTAAAATAATCAAAAAATTTGGATATGATCAATGTCAAACATATCATAATATCTTTTAAAAAAAGACAAAATTTTTATTATTGATGTAAATTATATAACAATTACAGAGATGAGACATAGGAAAAACTAATACTAAAAAAGATCTTAACTAAAAATTTTGAAAATTAAAAATCTACAAAATCTCAAATATTTATTAGAAATGAAAATTATTAAGTCAAAAAAATGAATTTTAGTTTTTCAGCGAAAATATGTGTTAACCTTTTAAAATAAACTAGAATGCTTGGATGCAAGCTAATAGACACTCCCATGGATCCCAATTTAGTTTGAAAAGTGAGATTAATAATCTTCCAGTTGACAAAGAAAGATACCAACATATAGTAGGTCAATTAGTTTACCTCTCATATACAAGACCGATATCAATTTTTATCGTCAATGTTGTAAGTTAATTATAAATAATGTAATTGAAGAATTTGTGGAGGTAGTATTTCAGATTCTCAAGTATATAAAAATAACAAATGAACAATGACTAATTTTTTTTAAAATAATAAAAGTTAAGAAATTAAAATATATAGTAATGTAGACTGAGCTAGTTTTATAATTGATAGAAGATCAATATTTAAATATTGTGCATATGTATGAGGAAACCTAGTTACTAGTAGAAGTAAAAATAATAAGTGGTATTAAGGAGTAGTGCTAAGGTTGAGTTTAGAACTTTAGTACATGGTATATGTGAAGAAATATGAGTACGAAGAATATTAGGTGAATTGAGAATTTCCTATTCAGAGTTTATGAAAGTTTTTTATGATAATTAACCTACAATAAGTATAGCAAAGAACCTAATTCATCATGATCGAATTATACAAGTGGAGATTAATAAACAATCTATTAAAAAAAATAGTATAAAGACCACTATCTTTGTGGCATATTCAATATTGCCATAAAACCTCATATATTTTCACCAAGGCATTACCTAGGAAGACTCTTGAAAAATTGATTCCAAGCTCGGTTCACTCAACATCTTCAAACCACTTTGAGAGGGAGTGTAGGAATCTAACTTCTTGTAAAAGTCCAATCATAATCCATCGTGATCCTACATTTTAGGGTGAGGATGTAGGAGAGTTCAAACTAGATAGGTTTGCAGATGGAGTATCAAAGGTTACGAAGAGCCAAGTTGCATTCTTCCCTTTCGTATGGGGTCCTAGGATTTGTTTCGGCCAAAACTTTGCTCTAATAGAAGCAAAAATGACTTTGTCAATGATGTTACAACATTTCACATTCGAGCTTTCCCCCTCCTATAGTCATGCGGCTTACATGGTTATTACCATGCGTTGCCAACATGGTGCGCACATGATATTACACAAGATCTAGCGCCAATTAAAATCTTTTCCTTCCATGTATATCTGTTAATTAAATTCTCCAGCAGAAGCTGGTGTAGGCAAAGTGTAACCACCTGCCTTAACATATCTTGTCACTTCTTTTTCTTAGTTCAGTAAATGCCCATTGTAGGGCTTGAAACAACATCTCCCATGTGGAGAAACTACGACTGTGTTACATGTACTGACAAATATTATCTTTGTAGTAAAGTTGTATAAATTATTGGAAGAATAAGGAAAAAGATGTCAGATAAATTAAATCTTGATGGTACAGATACTGCTATAGTCTACATTAATCCAAAGTAGCTCTGTGTTGTTTGTCTCGTTGACCTGGTCTTCATTGCAATTCTGTTTTCTTGTTATTCATCTCTGTTATTTTATTTGAAGTTGACAGAAATAGAGGAAGAAGAAGATGCAGAGCTTAAACTTTATGTTGATGAAAAACTGTTTATTTGATCAGCAGTAGTACATTTAAATAGCAAAAATAAATGATAAAAACGTAATCCTAGGATAAAGTTACAAACCAAGAACCATATTATCAACATCTTAAAGACTAGGTCTGCTTTATTGACTGAGTCCAACAAAGAAAAAGAATCAGGTACAGTTTAAAAATACGTTTTAACACTCCTCCTTGCTTTTGGAATTGCAAACACCAATTCTTTGCCTTAGAAGCTCGAATTTACTGATGGGAAGAGGCTTTGTAAACAAATCTGCTAGCTGATCTTCAGACTTGCAGTAAATTAGTGTCACTTCTCCATTTTGCTGCACCTCCCTCAAAAAATAGAGCTTGATGTTGAAATGCTTGGTTTTCCCATAAAACGCTGGATTGTTTGAGATTGCAATGGCTGCTTGGTTGTCAACAAAAATTTTAGTGCTTTCTTTCTGCTCTATGTTTAAATCACACAAGATTTTTTGCGCCATAAAACTTAATTCGCAGCAGCTGTTGCTGCTATAAATTCAGCTTCTGCAGTAGATTGTGCCATAATCTCTTGCTTCTTGGAACACCAAGAGAAAACCTCTAAGCCTAGATTGAAACAATATCCTGAAGTGCTTTTCATATCATCAACTGATCCAGCTCAATCACTATTCGAAAAACCACACAGCTTGAAATTTTTACACCTTTTAAACTTAACTCCATGATCAATAGGACCTTTGACATACCTTAATATTCTTTTTGCTGCAATTAAATGCATTTCACTAGGGCAATGCATAAATCGGGATAAAAGACTTACAGTAAATAAAATGTCAGGCCTTGTTGCAGTGAGGTACATTAGATATCCAATCGAGCTCCTGTAATAACCTTCCTCAACTTTATCAGCTCCATCTTCCTTACTTCGTTTCTCCTTTTGATTCATTGGTGTGCTTACTGCCTTGTATTCTTCCATCTTAAACTTCTTTAGGATTTCTTTTGCATATTTTTTTTGACCAATGAACACTTCATTTTCTCCTTGTCTGATCTCCATTCCAAGAAAATAGGTCATGAGACCAAGATCTGTCATTTCAAAAGCCTGCATCATTTCTTTTTTGAACTCTTCAACCAACTTTGTATTATTTCCTGTCACCAGAAGATCATCAACATATAAGGACACAATGAGTGTGTCATTATATTTATGTTTCACATAAAGAGTGGCCTCAGATAAGCTTTTAACAAAATCAAGACTCATCAAGTCTGCATCTATCCAGCTATACCAAGCTCTTGGTGCTTGTTTCAAACCATAAAGAGCCTTTTTGCGCAAGTCGACCTTGTCTTCTTCACCTTACTTCACAAATCCTTCAGGCTGCTCTACATATATCTCCTCCTGCAAGAATTCATTTAAGAAGACTGATTTGACATCCAGCTGAAATACTTTCCGTCCCATTTGTGCTGATAATGCAAGCAGCAACCTGATTGTATCTAACCTTGCAACAGGAGCAAAGGTGTCAGAATAATCAGCACCGTACATTTGAGCATGCCCTTTAACGATGAGTCTGGCCTTATGTTTGTTGATAGAGCTGTCTGCATTCAGCTTTGTTCTGAACACTCATTTGACGCCAATGACCTTTCTTCTTTCAGGTCTATTAACCAACTCCCAAGTTTTATTTTTTGTAATCATAAACAACTCTTCCTCTATTGCTTTCTTCGACTTTGAATCCTGTAATGCTTCTTCAGGATCACCAGGTTCACAAATTGCCTCATTACATCTTGTATAGATGTCTGAAATTGACCTTGTACTTCTAACTGGAAGATCATTTTTCAGCTCTTCTTGCCATGAATATGCTAGGTTCTCTTTAGTAACAACACTTCCTGGTTCTTTTGAATAACTATCTTTCTTCTGCAAATTTTTCCAATCCCATTGTTCATTCTCATTAAAGTGTGCATACCTACTGATTGTCATTTTTTTTTGTTTGAGGATGATACACCTTGTAAGCTTTAGAAACTGAATGATAACCCACAAAGATGCTTGGAATTGTTTTTTGGTCAAGCTTGTCACGTTTTACCTGTGGCACGTGAACAAAATATACACAGCCAAATATTTTAAGAAAATTTAGTGAAGGCTTATACCCATACCAAGTTTCAAATGGAGTTTTATCTTCCAAAGCTTTGGTTGGAAGTCGATTTTACAAAAATGCTGTTTTGGTCAGCTTAAACTTTATGTTAATAAAAAACTATTTATTTGATCAGCAGTAGTACATTTAAATAATAAAAATAGAGGATAAAAACGTAATTTTAGGATAAAGCTACAAACCAGGAACCATATCATCAACATCCTAAAGACTAGGTCTGCTTTACTGACTGAGTCCAACAAAGAAAAAAAATCACATGCAGTTCAAAAACACGTTTTAACAACCTCTTCAGTAGTTTTATGCTGTTCAGCATCTAGAAGGTCTAATGCTCCCTTCCCTGGCTGCCTACCAAGATTGGTTTATCTTCAACTTTGGTTTCTACATTTTTTAGAGTTATTTTTTATGTTAATAAAATGTAGTTGTCTTTTTCTTCTTGTCTTTTTGTTATTCGTGTCACCCCCTTGTTTAATCACTTGCTGAACACTTATGGTAAGTCTTGCTTAATTAATTTTCTCTTGTACATGTCTGTTGTTTTTGTCTTGTTTACTGAATTGGAAAGAATATTGGTAGGAAAAAGATTATTTTATGTGGATAGGATCAGTACAGAGGGTGACTATAATGAATCCAAATAATATGAAAGAAGTTGTTTGGCAAGCTTAATGATTTCCGGAAGATAGACACAAGTCCTATCTCCAATTTTCTGGTGACTTGGCTCTTTCTTCACCAGGATCTGAAATGGGCTACACATAGAAAAATCATCAGTCAAGCTTTCCTCCTAGACAGGCTAAAAGCTTGTTTTTTTACTTTGTTTTGAGAATAATTAGGTATGCATGACTTGACACAAAATTTAATAAATGTGGAATGTAAATTATATGTTTGGCTCAATATGTGTGCACCAGATAGTGTGTGTATGTATACATATAGTCGGTTATGGTTGTCCTGCTGTTGTTGAAGATTAAGATAAGGTATTTTGTTTTAATGGAAAATATTAAGTTTAGGGAATTATTGATCATGGCCAATATCCTAACAACTATCACTCTTTGCTATTAGTAAACTTGAATCTCTTTTGCTATTATTTGGATACTAAATATATTTCCGGTAGGTAACAATGATCTTAAATGAAGTTATGAGGTTATACCCTCCTCTACTGATGTTTGTTTGATCAGTCGACAAAGAAACAAGACTTGAAAATTTAACACTACCAACAGGACTAAGACTCTAAATGCCAATAATCCTAGTTCACCATGATTATGAGATCTGAGGTGATGATGCACGTGATTTCAAACCAGAAAGGTTTTCAGAAGGAGTTTCAAATGCAACAAAGAACCAAGTTTCTTTCTTTCCTTTTGGATGGGGTCTCAGGATTTACATCAATTAAGACTTAGCGCTCCTAGAAGCAAAAGTGGCATGGGCAATGATATTGCAATGTTTCACGTTTGAGCTATCGCCATGTAATAATCATGCCCCTCGCATGGTTTTTAATCTTGAATTTGATGCTCACTTGATTTTACGTAGCTATATTGAGTTTTTTGTAAACCATCATTTGTTGTCAATTTTTGTAATATTGTGAAAATAGCTTCAAGAGGGAGCTATTGAAATTTTTATCAATAATAAATTTATAGCCAATAATTCAATATTTTATAAACGAAGTAAACACATAAATATCAGATATCATTTTATTAGGGATTGCATTCCTAAAAGGGAACATAAGCTCAAGTACATGAAGATTCAAGATCAAGGTATAGATATTTTCACCAAGACACTTAGTTTTGAAAATTTTCAAAGACTACATATTAGTCTTGAAGTGAAAAGAAAATTTATGATTTAAGAAGTGTTAAAAATAATAATTTGCAAATTAAAGAAATTTATCTTATTACAAAGTTAAAAATAATAATTTGCAAATTAAGAGGATTGTTCATCTTACTAAGGAGTTAAGGTTATAAATATTATCTTTTGAGTTTTCTTATGTGATTCATATCTTAAACTTAATTATAGTCATGATTAAACTTAATTATGGTACATGTATTTGAAATTTGAAGTGTTGCATTAGTTCCTATATATATTCATATGACATTCTGTTACCCAGTGGGTAACAATGTCCAATAACAGAGAAGATACTAGTGCATTTAATTAATATTAAAGCGAAAGTTACATTCATCCCTTACAAAATACATAGTATATTTTGGAAATATCAAAATTAGCTATTAAATAATTACAAATATTGTTTGAGCTAACTCCTGCAAAATACAAAATAGTTGCCTCACAGAGTAAAACACTCTTAGTGCACTCATCTTCTAAGGATCAATGAATGGATCCAAGCAAACATCAAAGGGCAGGTTAAAGGGTAGATCACTTTCTTCTACATCATCTAGGGGAGATGGATTAGGTGAGTTTCATAAAACTTAGTAAGAAAAGCAGTATTAGATTCATACTATTAACATTTTAAAAAGGTTATTATACTTCAGCCCTTACCTAACTTATAGATGATGATTGGTGTTTATAAATAAAAGAAGAAAGCTTCCTAAACGTTGAGGGAAGAAGCAGTTGCAGCAGCGGAGGCTTGTTTCCGAAAAACAGAGTCTTTCATGGTTTCAAAGAAGGAATGTTGCTGTGAGAAAGAGATGATTACAAGAGGAAGAACCAAAGGAAAACAAATAGGTGGAAGGATGAGCCTTACCTCTTAGGGAAAAAAGAATGGAGGCGTGGCGACAAGCTTTACATCATGTGCAGAGTTAAAAAACAGGTTATCTTGATTCTTGGTAAGGAAAGCTGGACAATTCACAGTTTGAGTCTTTTTATTAATTGATTAACGAGAGAGCAACAGAATTTATAGACTTTCGCTACTCTTTACAAGAGTTCAAAAACACATATACACTATAAGAAAACAAAAATCATCTTGCAAAAAAATCAAAACAGAAAATACAGAGGATAACAAAGGACATTAGCAACTTGCAGGAATGGACGATTGCATTCCAGATGTCAACCATGCGTACTTTGTCTGAAAGCAAGAGTTTGAGTTGGAATGCTGACTGAGATCATTTGCTGACCTGGACAAGTTTGCACACTTGTCCTCTTGAGCTTACTGATGAAGACCAGTCTCAAACGGTTCAGTATTCTTAACATTCTCCCTCAAACTTGTCAAGGGAAGTGGTCGGCGAACCAGTCCAAGCTTCTCTCTTAAACTTGTGTTTGTGACAGAGCCTTGATCAAACAATTGGCGGTCTAATCACATGAAGGGACATATTTGATGTCGAGAACACTCTTTCTCACTTTGTCACGAATGAAGTGAACATCTACTTTGATATGTTTGATTTATGAATGAAAGATTGGATTGTTAGCAAGGGCTGTAGCACTCATGTTGTCGCACCAAGCTATCGAAGTCTGTGGGATAATAACATTTATTTATTTGAGTAAGGACTCCAACCAAGCAATTTCACAAGATAGATGAGCTAGAGCCCAATACTCAGATTCGACACTTGATCTTGACACAACATTTTATTTCTTTGAGCTCCAAGAAACTAATCATCCTTTGAGCAAGCCCTGTCTGCATCTAAGTACCCGACGTTACTGAGTTGGTCGCTGGGTATATCCTTTGAGCAAACCTTATGAATTTCGATATCAATTTTTCTTTTAAGATATCTGAACACTCTTTTCAGGGCTTTCATGTGAATTTCGGTTGCTCTTTGCATGAACTGACTAAGTTTTTTGACAATGAACGATATATCCAGCTTTATGTGACTAAAATATTGAAGAGATCCTATTATTTTTCAGTAGGGGGTCGAATTAGTCAGTTCTTCTCATTCTTCTGCTGTTAGATTGCTTCCAATCACTGCTGGTGTAGGACATGGTTTAGTAAAGTGCATACTGCTTCTTCTAAGGAGTTCTTCAGTTTATTTTATTTGGGTGAGGAAGAGTCCAGTGTCATAATGCGTTGCTTCGATGCCGAGGAAAAGATGGATGTCACCGAGATCCTTTAGTGCAAACAGATTCTCTGCATTTTCTTAGGCTTGTTTCCTGTAACAATTATATCATTAACATAGATCAATATGTAGATTTTAACTGCTTCAGTGATAAAAAAAAGATAGATGTGTCTGCTTGTGAATTTTTGAAGCCTCATTTGATCAATGTGGATTTGAGCTTGTCAAACCAAGCTCTTGGGGCTTGCTGGAGTCCATAGAGTGCTTTGTTAAGTTGGCAAACATAATTGGGATGTATAGAATCTTCAAATCCTTTGGGTTGCTTTATAAACACTGTCTCTTTTAGTTCCCCATTTAGGAAGGCATTGTTCATATCTAATTATCTGATGTGCCACCCATTTGTGACTGCTAGAATTAATATAACTCGAAGTATTGATGCCTTAATCACTGGGTTGAAAGTCTGATGAAAATCTATGCCAGGTGTTTAATGGAAACCTTTTGCCACTAATCTAGCTTTAAACCGTTGAAAACTTCCATTTGTATTCGTCTTAATTTTATAGACTCATTTGTTTCCAATAAGGTTCATTTCCAGACGATAAGGGACCAACTTCCAGGTCTGATTATTTCTTAGGGCAGTCATTTCTTCTTCCATTGCTGATTTTTAGTGAGGGTCGTTAATTGCTTCTATGATTGAAGTGGGTGTTATGAGATTATTTCCCTTTGTTGCTCTGAATAATTGGAAGTCTTGTGACATGTTCCTCGGTTTAAAAATCCCAGCTTGAGCTCTGGTGCCATGTTTTGATTTAGAGGGAATTCTGGATCACGTTGCGACATATTGTCGCCAGTTAGAGAGTCTCCTAATAAGTGTTACAGTGAAATCTCTACTGTAGGGGAGGATGATGGTGCTGTAGCTTTTGAGATATCTCGGCTACTTGTGTTCCCAGAAGAAGGTGAAGTTGATGGAAGGTTAGAGGATATATTGAGCCATAACGGTAGTGTGATTCTAGAGGGCACTTCAGGTTGATGTGTGTTGACAAAGCCATGGTGAAAAAGGAATTCTGATTCATTGAAAACAAAATTTCTTGATACATAGATTTTACCAGTGAAGCTGAGGCATTTGTACTCTTTGTGAAGTGGGTTGTAGCTAAGAAACACACACTTTGATGAGTGAAAAGATAACTTATGACTTTGGTATGGTCTCAGGCAAGGGAAGCAAGCACAACCGAAGGTTTTTAGCTGTTTGTAGTTGGGTTTCTTGTGGTATAATTTTTCAAGCGGCGAAGATTGATTTAAGATTGGTGTAGGCATTCTGTTTATTATAAATATGGTCGTTTCAAAAGTATCGAGCCAACATTTCAGTGGTACTCCTGACTCAGAAAGGAGTGTGAAACCTATTTCGGCTATATGCCAGTGTTTCCTTTAAGATCGTCCGTTTTGAGCCGATGAGTAAGGGTAAGAGTATCTAGTTTTTACTATACTATTTTGAAGAGTCTCAGCTAAACCAGTGAACTCTTCTCCCATAACTGATTGAAGACATTTTATTTTCTTTCTAAATTGGGTTTTTGTTTGTTGTTTGAACAAGGTGAAGGCCTGATGAACGTTTGATTTTTGTTTAAGTGGATAAAACAAGGTAAATCGACTGTTGTCGTCAATGAAGGTTACATAATACCTATGGCCGAAGGTACAGAGAGAGGAAAAGGTTCCCAAATATCGATACGAACAATTTTGAAAGGTGTTTTTGCATGCAATAAAGACAAAGAGTATGGAAGAAGGTGGGACTTACCCAGTTGACATGCATCATAAAAGAGGTTTTCATTGAATTTAAAAGGTTCATTACATGATTTCAAAATAGTAGCTTGAAGATGGATACCCAATATGCCACATCTATAGTGTTTTTTATTTAGGGGTTCGACTACTGTTTTGGTTGTTTTTGCTGGTGATCAAGGCTTGACATGGAGGATGAGGAAAGGCGGTTGGTTTTGAGGAGCCCAAACAGTACATACCGTCTTTAAGCTTCCCTAGCAGCAGCACCTTTCTGGTGGCTTTGTCCTTCATAAGACAAGAACATGAGTCAAAAATTACTTCAACATTGTTAGAAGAGGTAAGTTGAAATACACTCAATAAGTTCTTGTTGATTTTAGGTATATGTAGCACTCTGTGTAGTGCTAATTTTTGGCTTTTGGGTGTATAAATGTTTGTCTTACCAATGTGTTTGATAGACAATTTCTCACTATTTCCAATCATCAGACTCTCATTTTCTCCATATGTTTGTTTCGACTGTAGGATGTTTGGGTCACCTGTAACATGGTTGTTGGCACCGTTGTCTGCATACCACACTGAGTCTTCGAGATTATTTTTGGTGGAAGCGAAAAAGGCAGAGCTTTGATGGACCTTTGTAGAGCTTTCTGGAATGGCTCCCATGTAGTTATTATCATATCGGTAGTAGCAATGAGTAGCAGTGTGCCTAATTTTGCTGCACACTTGACACATTGGTCTGGAGTTGCCCCCAATTCTTCCTCCTATTCTGGTGTTGTAGTGACCTCCTCTATTCAGATTGTTGTTTTGTCCTCTTCCTCTGTTGGTCATTTAAGAAAGAGGATTCTGCTAGTTCCTGTTTCTTCTGATACTGGAGAAATTTGTCGAAGGTTGTTCGAGGCTAAGATTAGCCGATATAGAGTTAAGTTGTTCTAATCGCCTTTCATAATTCAGCAGTCGCGATTGGAGTTCTACCCAACTTATGCTTTCTTTCTCTGTGATTTGGCATACTAGTGGGTTGTATTCAGGGGAATCCAAGCCAGGGAGAACTTGAGAGACGAGGTCTTCCACTATTACGAGATGACCTACTAGTGCAAGATTGTCTGCGATGCCTTTAATTGTTTTTAGGTATTCTTCTATTTTCAACTTTTCTTTTTGCATTTTGACGAATTCTCTCTAGTAATAGATTACGTTTGCTCTTGTTTTTACTGCGAATAGGTCTCGAATGGCATCCCAAAGAAGTTTTAATGTTAAGTGACTTATTGATTCGGAGGCTATGTTTGTCTCGATCCAGCTGTAGAGCCATCCCAGCAACATCTGATCTTGCACGAATCAGTCTTTGAATTTTAGGTTCACTGTTATTTCGACTTCGGTGCTTCCTTCCATGACTTTCTCTGTATATTGAGGTGGGCTAGGTTTGGCACCATTGATGAAGCCCTCAAGTTTGTTTCCTCTGATGATTGGGAGAACCATATTTTTTCAAAGAAGAAAGTTATCGTAGTTGAGTTTTAGTGTGCACACCGAGCTCATTTAGCTACTGGGCAGGGTTTGAATTCTTTAAGGTGTTGGGTTGAAGGTGGAAGAGTTGTTGCTTTCTCCTGCCATTTTCACTAGCTCTGATACCAAGTTAAGAAACATGTTATCTTGATTCTTGGTAAGGAAAGCTGGATAATTCACAACTTGAGTCTTTTTATTAATGGATTAAGGAGAGAGCAACAGAATTGATAGAGCCTGGCTGCTCTTTATAAAAGTTCAAAAGCACACACACGCCATAAGAAAACAAAAAGTATCTTGTAGAAAATACAGAGGATAACGGAGGACATTGGTAGCTTTCAGAAAGGGATGATTGCGTTCTTGCAGGAAGGGAAGATTGCATTCTAGTTGTCGGCCATGTGTGCTTTATTTGAAAGTAAGAGGCTGAGTTGGAATGCTGACTGGGATCATTTGATGACTTGGACAAGTTTGCACACTTGTCCTCTTGAGCTTACTGATAAAGGCCAGTCTCGAGTTGTTCAGTATTCTTCACATGCAGCGGTAGAAAATGCAGTTGTCTCGGCTTTCTCATGGTCTCTCAATCTGAACTCACTCAAAAATCCTCACAGAAGCTCTCTTTCTCTTATGCTGGTTTTATTTCTCTTCAAAGAAGTGAAGAGAAATGAGGAAGAAGGGGCCTTAAATGGATGAAGCAGAGGCAAGGAGATCTGTTAGATTACATGCAGAAAAGGATGGTCGTCAATCGGGTAAGTTGCCGACCGAGGTAGGCCTAGTTCTGGTTGAGACACGCCACATGTCCCAAGGGGGTTGCAAGACACAGCTTGCCATGTAGA
>NW_019014615.1:922800-937544 GCF_000150535.2 Carica papaya | reverse complement strand
AATTTAATAATTACTAAAAACTATAAAAATATAGAATTTCAATAAATTATTTTTGGAGTATAATATGCAATCCTCTCAAGTAATGTACGATTCTTCAATTTATTTATTTATTTATGTGTGCGGCTAAGATTAGGTTTAGTATCTATTCTTAATAATGAGCACAACATATATACGTATATTAGCTCGGGCACTCTTCTCATCTTCTGCTAACTTTTGTATATTTTTTTATTGAGTATATATATATATATATATATATATTGTGAACGAGTGATTGAGAATCTAAAAATTAAATACTACATACATAGCATAACATAGATTATAATTAATAAAATAAAGATTCTATCTTGTTCAACCACTTTTGAGCAAAAGAAAAAGTACCCAATTACATTTTTTTTTTTTTCCTCAAAAAAATTATTCTCTACAGATATGTATATGTATATGTATATGTATACATATAGATGTGTGCTGTAATTAATTATTTACAGGTTTATAAGAGAGAACATATAGATATATATTAAAACTTGTTTTTTGATCCTTATATTACTTCTCTAGCACTGAAATGCTATAGCTAGGGAGAATAATAATAGACTCCTCTTTCATTAAAATAAGAAATGTATTATTAATTAATATATACTTTACGATTTAATATTACATTTTTAATTTCTCTTTTTTTTTTTTTTTTAATTTTGTTTTCTGAGTACAAAAGGCTTTACTTTCCCCCTCGTGCTGTCAGTTGGATTTTTCCTTTTTTTTTTTTTTTTTTTTTTTTTGGTTTTTGTTTTGTTCTGACCTTTTGCTAATCTTCTTTTTAATTTTAATTTTCTATCTGTAAACCCATCTAATTAATTATTTATTAGCAAGAATGATTAAAGAATATCAATAGGCCAAGTCTAAGACGCTTAAAGCCCAGTCCAATTCTATTTAAAGCCCACTCAATTTCTTTTTATTTTTTCTTCGGCCCAGAACTAAAGGGGCCCAGCCCGTTATCATTTCCGCTGAGACGGTGTCGTTTGCGGCTGCAGCACCTTCTCTTCTTCCTTCCTTCTCTTGAATTACAGGCTTCTCAATAAATTACTCGTAATTTTTTTTTTTAATAGAAAAAAAAAAAAGAACTCTTTTTCTTAACACGGTAGGTAAATATTAAGTATTATATTTATTTACAACCTAAGATATATATATATATATATATTTAAATTACATTAAAATAATTAATTTCTAAAGAGTAGGTGGTTTAGATTATGTTGGCATAATTAACAATTCTGAATTTTGGTTCCACTTTTCAAATATACAACTTTTTTCTTTTTAACTTTTGAATTTGATTGCATCCAAATTTAACAAAACCCCAAAATTATTCAAACATGACCACAGATTTTCAAATCATTTATTGCTATCATTGTCAATATTTTATTACCATTACGAAAGCGATATTACCAAAAGCAAAACAGAATGAACGAACAATATTAGTTATCACTTTTTTTTTTTTTTTTTTTTTCAGATAATTTCAGTTCCAATTGAATTATATATTACTTACGTGTACTCAAGAAAAACAGAAGATATACGGTGAGAATTTTTTATAAAAAATTTATATATCTACGTTTTAAAAATTTAAATATAAATATATGACTCTTAGTTATTGAAATATATAAATTTTTTACACAAAAATTTCTCACCGTATATCTTTGGTCTTTCTGGAGCACGCGTAAGAATATCTTGTTATTGCTCTTGCTCAAACAAAATGGTCTTTCTCAAATCAATAAAGCTATTTTTAGTTTTTAAAAGCCAAAAAAATTTACATTTGTATATCGTCTTCATTTTTTAAGACTTGACATACTCACAGCTTAAAGAAAAATGGAGATACCAGTTGAAATAGTATTAGTAATCTCAATTAGTTTCAGCCACCATCTTGGTATCTTTCTGGCGGGTTCTAGACTGGGTTTGGTTGAGGCCAAAGAAGCTTGAAAGATGTCTGCGGCAGCAAGGTCTCGACGGCAACCCTTATCGATTTCTCTATGGAGACACCATAGAAAATTCCGAGATGATAAGACGAGCAAGATCCAAACCAATCAGTTTAAGTGACGATATTGCATCGTATGTCACTCCATTCTTGTGTCAGACGGTCAAGAATTATGGTAAGTATGATAATCATGATTATATGTACAAATACTAGAGATATATATATATATCATGGGTTATTATATATAAATATAAATATATATATGTGTGTATGGTTGGTGCAGGGAAGAATTCTTTTGCTTGGTTTGGACCAAGGCCAAGAGTGACTTTAATGAATCCAGGGCTGATTAAAGATGTGTTAACCAAAATTTATGATTTCCGTAAACCAAATACAAATCCTCTAACCAGAGTTCTGGTGACCGGACTCGTAAATCATGAGGAAGAGAAATGGGCTAAACATAGAAGGATTATTAATCCAGCATTTCATCTTAAAAAATTGGAGGTAATTTTTAATTACATGATGATCAGTTCCTGTTCTAACTTTTACTAATCCCCCCCCCCCCCCCCTTGTGGGTTTTTAATTTTATATTAAAAAAGATATATATTTTTTGTTCAATTACAGAATATGGTTCCTGCATTCCACCAAAGTTGTAGTGAAATGATCAGCAAATGGGAGGAGATGGTATCTAATGAGGGATGGTGCGAGTTAGATGTGTGGCCTTGTCTTGTAAACTTGACAAGCGATGTGATTTCTCGAGCAGCATTTGGTAGCAGCTACGAAGAAGGCAAGAGAATTTTTCACCTCATAGACCAACTTCGCTATCTCACGCAACAACTTATACAATCTGTTTACATTCCCGGGTGGAGGTAACTACTACGCTTTTTACTAAAATCATATATTTCAATAATTAAGTAGCCTCCTTATAAACTAATACTAAATTTTATGTACATGTGACATCTCATTATACATATATAGGTTTCTACCAACTAAACTTAACAAGAAGCTAAAGGCATGTGACACAGAGATAAGGTGTTCGCTAAAAGGGGTCATCAATAAACGAGAGAAGGCCATGAAAGCAGGGGAGGTTGATAATGATGATTTACTGGGTACATTAATGGAAGCAAATTCTAGAGAGATTCAAGAAAATGGTGGTGGTACTGGAATGAGCCTTACAGATGTGATAGATGAGTGTAAGATATTTTACTTTGCTGGTCAAGAAACCACATCTGTATTGCTTGTTTGGACAATGGTTCTTTTAGCCCATCACCCAATTTGGCAATCTCGTGCTAGAGAAGAAGTTCTCCGAGTTTTTGGTCACAACAAACCCGACTTTAATGGATTGAATCGTCTTAAAATTGTAAGTATATACATATATATATATATATATACACACACATATACTCCTCGTCGTTACATATAATCGTCTTTATGAGTGAAAAAGAAGTAGATTTTAGCGTTTGACTCTCCATCTATGTTTACATATAATTGATTAATGGAATGTTGCAGGTGACCATGATTTTGTACGAGGTTCTGAGATTATATCCACCGGCTGTGCAGCTTATTCGATTAGTTGGGAAAGAAACGAAACTGGGTAACTTGGTACTACCAGCTGGTGTTGAAATCAGCATTCCGAATATCCTGATTCATCGTGATCCAGAACTGTGGGGTGATGATGCCGGGGAGTTCAAACCAGAGAGGTTTGCAGAAGGAGTTTCAATGGCGACAAAGAACCAAAGCTCGTTCCTTCCATTTTCATCGGGTCCAAGAATCTGTATTGGTCAGAATTTTGCGATGATGGAAGCAAAGATAGCTCTGGCAATGATCCTGCAACACTTCGAGTTTGAGTTATCCTCAACTTATACTCATTCACCCGTTCTGGTTTTAACCGCGCATCCACAGTATGGTGCTAATATGATTTTACGTAAGCTCTAATGCTATAAATCAGAAAGTAAATATTATGATACCGACAAAGATATCAAATACGGTGCTTTTTGGAAGTTTATCATATTTAAGTTTCATTTTGTAAGCAAGAACATTATCTTGTTAGTTATAATAAATGTCTGAGAACATGGCCATCAATATGTATATATATATAAAATATTGAGTTCAATGTAGACACCTTTTATAGTAAAAATTTATGTATTCTAATAATTATTTAATATTTATATAGTAATAATAACACAATCAATCTTTAGATAAGGAAACAAAATAATCAATTTCTTAATGAAGGCACACAAAAACCAAAATTTAAATTAAATTTATACTGTCAAAAATGGTTGATGTGGATCTTATTGAATATTATAACTATATATATACAAGTTTTTTAGGATGTAGAAAAAATATGCAATTAATTACATAAGATGCAATTTACTCTTATATCATTTAACTTAATTCACTAAATAAGGTGTAACTGAATCTTATACTATTTCACCTAATTTGTTATTTCTTTAATATTCCTCGTTAAGGTGAACAGTAAATATTATCTATCACTAACTTATCAATAAGAATTTAGAATGTTGGATTGCTTAAGACTTTAATCAACACATTGAGAATTAGTAGGTATATTATAGTACTAATCAAGTTTTTCTCTGATAAAATATCTATCTAACTCAATATGTTTGGTATAGTCATGTTGTACCAAATTGTATGCAATGCTTACGACTAATATGTTGTTAAAGTATAGATGCATGAGATTTTCCTACTTGACTTAAAGATCTAAAAAAATTTTTATTCGTAATAGTTTACATACTCCTTATGTTGTTATTCAAAATTCTAATTTTGCACTTGATATTGCAACTACATTTTACTTCTTACTTTTCCAAGCAACTAAGGTTGCTCATGAGAAAGGTACAATATTCTCTAGTATATCTTCTATCAACAAATGACCATACATGATTCATATCAATATAGATTTCTATAAGTACTTTACGACTCTTCTTTAATATAATTACTTTTTCAAGTAACCTTTTTATGTAATACAATATTACGAAGGTTGAAGATTGTGCATGAATTGACTTTGTAATACTCAGTGCATAGGCAGTGTCTGTTCTCGTGAGAGGGGGTTAAGTATATCAATTTCCCAACCAATTTCTTATACATTTCATTGTTTATCTGCGAATTTTCTTATATTATTTTTAATTTGTGATTATGATCAATAAAAGCACTAACTAATTTGCATGCTAACTAACTGGAGTCCCTTAATAGGTCATGAATGTTTTTTTGCTAAGAAATAAAAATCTTAGACTTTGAGCGAGCAACTTGAATTATTAGAAAATACTTTTACTTACCGAGTTCCTTAATTACAAATTCTATTGTCAAACATTATATTAATATGAGTTTTTTTTTTCTTATTATCTTTTGTTACGATAATGTAATCAATTTATAAAAGTAGAGTTGTGACTCCATTTATTTCTAAGCATTTGATGAATAAAGTATGGTCTCATTGACCCTACTTAAATTCAAGATCTAGCATCGCTCTTGTGAAGTTACCAAACCATGCTCTTAAGAATTACTTGAGTCCTGTACATGACAATCTTTACTTTTCATAACTTATCTTGTTTTATTTCTTTATCAAACTTTAGTGAAATATTCATATAATTTTCTTTTTAATTTTCATGTAGGAAGATTTTTTTCACATCAAATTATTATAGTTGTCAATTAAAATGAACAGCCAGTGATAACAACATTCGTACAGGGCTCATCTTGGCTACTAGTACTAATCCCTCTTGATAATCTAATTTTTATGTCTGTGTATAGTCCTTTGGTGCCGATCTCGTTTTGTATTTCTTGATTGCCCCATCAACTTTGTATTTGATTGTAAAGATTAATTTGCATCCCATTAGATTTATGTTTTTTGGTAGACCCACAATTTTCTATGTCTAATTTTTTTTAAGTGTCTGCATTTCTACATTTATAATTTTTTTTATTATTTCTGCAAGATAATATTTTAAATATTATGTTATGAAAAGACTCAATATTTAAACTTGTAAGAAATTTTTTTATAAGATAATGAATACTTATATAATAATACAAACTGTGAGACTAAATAAAAATGGTATTTAATATATTTTATTGTATATTTATTAAGTATAATAGACATATCATTATTATACTATATAGGTTTTCTATGACTTACTTTAGTTTCATAATCAATGTCAGGTATGATATCTTGAGTAGATGAACATTCTAGTGGATTATGATGGTTCTCTTGTAATGATAATGTTAGGGTGTCTGATAATAGATGCAGTGTAAAGTCTTTTAAAAATTTTTTATCATTATCTTTTAACATAAACTTTGTGCGTAGGTTGTATGGACATAAACTGGACAGAAGATGGTATAAAGAGCTGAGCATCGTACATCTTACATCTTATAATAGAGAAATGTCGTGACAAATGGTGTTATATCTCCATCTAGCATTTGCCTCTTGTTGCAAGATGGTTGTGTTTGCATTGAGTCATGATAGATGGTGTCATGGCATATGAAAATGGCATAGAGAGAGCTACATCTTTGTCTGGTCACGACTGCGTCTAGTGATTATATTTGCTCGTGAGAGGGTCATGATATATAGCATCTTGACAGGTGACAATATTGCAGAGAGGGTCACGTATACGCCTGATAACGACTGCATTTAATAGTGCAATTGCGTCTGTTTATATCGCGGCTACCCACAAATGCACGGCTGAGGATTCTGACACCAACATGAAAATCGATTTGGTTGCTACTAGTGGCCAACAATGGTAGCTTGCAATTGATCTACAGTAGTCAATTATAAAGGTTAACCTAAGTTATCTACGGTAGTAAATTTCTTTTTTATTTCGACAATTATAATTGAATAGAGTTTATAATTGAATTATAATTTCTTTAATCTAGAACTATGATATCATATCAATAATTGTTAACGTGTATTTTATTAAATATTACAGTTATATATATAAGTTTTCTATAAAAAAAAAAAGGTAATTTAATTACATAAGATCCAATCTACTATTATACTTTTTAGCATAATTCAACACATACAACGTAATAAACTTCTATTTTCTTTAAACCAATTCACAATTTCTCAAACATATGCTAAAAAAAATAATAGCTCAACTTCCCCATGGCCACAGAAAAGGAAAGAAAAATCTCTGAGGAGCCAGATTAGAAATATATGATTAGTATCAACTGCTTTAAGTGATGCGAATAGTACAATGGAAATTTCAAAGGTCAATTTCTATACGCATTCATATCATCCACAGATTATACTTTTTTCAATTCAGCAAAAGAACAAAAAGAAAAACATTTTGGGCAATTACGAAGGATATCATCCATATCCAAGATTAATTATTGTATATAATATCATATTGCCGTCCATCTTTAGATTTTTTTTAATTAAATCTGTTATTGCTATACACGAACACTATATACATACGTATATATTGCATATACAGGGGAGTCAAATACCTGCTGGAAAGATTTTGAAATTGTTCTTATATATATGTATATTCAGTTTGTGGTCTATATCTTTACTTAAGTTTCTTTTAGCAGTCCACGGTGATAATGATCTTGATTTTCAAAGAAGATATATATATATATATATATATATATTAAGGCACCTTCATGGAAGCATGATAAATTCGTACCATTCGGGACATTAATATTTGAGAATATTAGTCATTAGAGACACCCATTTGGAAAATTTTATGAAGACTAATTTTTGACTTGTAGATTTTCGCTTGATAAGCAAGAAAGAATTTTACCTCTCCCTCATGCACAGTAGAATTTTCTCTCTACTTTTTCTTAGAATTATGTTAATTGGAATCTTTTATGACACTACTGTAAATTAAGAGGCTAAAAATTACATTTACCTTTATTTATAAATATGAATACCCAAAAATGAAATGAAAAAATAAACACTAATATTTAAATATAATAAAAAAAAATTTAAAATATTATACAATCACGAAGTTAACATTAACAAGGTAAGAAATAATTTTTGAAAAGTACAAATAACTTTTGAAAAGAAAAAAGAAAAGTTGATCTTGACTTGTATCCAGACCAGGCTCAAAAAGTCAGAAACTTGATTGACTTGTTCAATTTCACTCGATTCACAAGAAACCATGCAAGGAAAAAAAAAAAACTTGATTTACAAGAAAGAAATTTCTATTTGCATGCACATTTTCCACCTTGCATGTAGACATATAAAATTATAAATACCTCCCTCATGTCTCTTATTCGTATCTCGTAGTGTGTGTGCATATATATACATATATATATATAGCTCACAAAGAAAACGAACTCAGACATATAATAATTGAACAGAAAATGCTGACAACAATTGCAACAACTGCTATCTTAATTGCTTTTGTGATATGTGTATGGCGGGTTCTGAACTGGGTTTGGTTAAACCCAAAGAAGCTGGAGAAGTGGCTGAGACAACAGGGTCTTGACGGCAATCAATATCGTCTTCTTCATGGAGACGCTAGAGAAAGTTCCATGATGCTTGTGGAGGCAAGCTCCAAACCCATTAGCCTCCACCATGACATTGCACCTTATGTCACTCCCTTCCTCTACCAGAGCCTCAAGAAATATGGTAAACTCATTACATAGTATGATGATGGATGGTCATTTACATATAATCAGTTTAGTTGGTACTTTAGAAATTAGTTTTGATTTTGAGAATTCTAAAAATTGTTGCAGGGAAAAATTCATTCACATGGCATGGACCAACACCAAGGGTAACCATAATGAACCCAGAACAGATCAAACATGTCTTTGCTAAAACTAATGAGTTTCATAGACAAGAATTGAGTCCTCTATTAAAACTTCTTGTGACTGGACTAGTAAGTCATGAAGGTGAGAAATGGGCTAAACATAGAAGAATTATTAATCCAGCATTCCATCAAGAAAAGTTAAAGGTAAAATTTCCAACACACAGACATGATATGTTATTTTATGTTCTGGTATTTACATGGATATATTTCTTGAACAGAATATGTTACCTGCATTCTATGAAAGCAATAGAGATATGATGAACAAATGGGAGGAGTTAGTCTCTGATAAGGAATGGATTGAGTTGGATGTGTGGCCTCATCTTAATGATCTGACAAGAGATATAATTTCTCGAACGGCGTTTGGAAGCAGCCATGAGGAAGGGAAAAGAATCTTCCAACTGATGGATGAACTTGCCATTCTCATACAACAACTTGTACAAAATGTTTATATTCCAGGATGGAGGTAATTGTTAAATGTGCAAACAATCTTTCAAGCTCGTCTATGTGTATATATATATATACAACATTTCTTACATACATATTTATATAGGTTTCTACCAACTAAATTTAATAAGAAGCTAAAGGCGTGTGACACGGAGATAAGATATTTACTAAAAGGGATCATCAATAAAAGAGAGAAGGCCATGAAAGCAGGAGAGGTTGATAATAATGATTTACTAGGTATGTTAATGGAAGCAAATTCTAGAGAGATTCAAGAAAATGGTGGTGGTACTGGAATGAGCCTTACAGATGTGATGGATGAGTGTAAGATATTTTACTTTGCTGGTCAAGAAACCACATCTGTGTTGCTTGTTTGGACAATGGTTCTTTTAGCCAAGCACCCAATTTGGCAAACTCGTGCTAGAGACGAAGTTCTTGAAGTTTTTGGTAACAATAGACCTGACTTTAATGGATTGAATCGTCTTAAAATTGTAAGTAATTTATCTCACCTAGTTAACGTTACAAAATTCATTCATGAATGCTGTATGCATCACTTGTATATAACCGACTGAATTTCCTATATAGGTATCAATGATAATAGACGAGGTTTTAAGATTATATCCTCCGGCAACCCAGCTTGTTCGATCAATTAAGAAAGAAACGAGACTAGGAAACTTGGTATTACCAGCTGGAGTGGAAATCAACATGCCAGTTATGCTTGTACACCACGATCGTGAGTTATGGGGCGATGATGCAACAGAGTTCAAACCAGAGAGATTTGCAGAAGGAGTTTCCAAGGCGACAAAGAACCAAGTTTCATTCATCCCTTTCGCACGGGGTCCGAGAATATGTATTGGGCAAAACTTTGCTCTTACAGAAGCAAAAATGGCGTTGGCAATGATCCTGCAACGTTTCACTTTTGAGCTATCTCCGTCCTACGCTCATTCTCCTATTCTGGTTGCAACATTGCACCCACAACATGGTGCTCCATTGATTTTACGAAGGCTCTAATCGGTACATGAAGGGCCGCACCGTATTGCTGCCTTCTGACTTTTCAGAATACCATGCATGCTATATACTTTCATATATTGCTTTTATTAAGAGTTTTGATTTTCACAGACCATCAATAATGTTGTGTAGTATTTGATTATCGTATTCCTTTTCTTTTGTGATTTCAATAAAGCTTAATAATCCCAACTTAGCAATATATACGTATAATTGATTTACAAATCCCTTCCACAATTAAATATGTAAAACCTCTACTCTGCAGGAGACAGTAATGCTTCAATTTCGACTATCTTAATAGAACTAGATATTGCCTTTCATTGCTTTAGCACTTTAATTTGAATGTCTAACCTGGGCATTTCAATCCCAAGTAACTTCATGAAGATCTATTGAGCTCTCAGAAGTTGATTTCACAATAACTTGAATGTTCGTATCTTGAATCTTCAAAAGGTGGGACCATTTCTGCTCCCATCAGGGCCAACGAACACCAGTATGACTCTTCCTATGAAAGACAACAATTCCAAATGAACACTTACCTATACAACTTAATAAGACCACAGCTCATAATACTGAAAAATACTGCAGCAGAGTTTAAATCAAAAAACAGTCTCACTTGAAAAGAAATGTCCCAGCCTAATCCAGGAGCTAAAATCAGCCAAACAAACTGTTGAAAGGCTTATTAGGCAAGGTAAAGGTATGAAGCAGCAAAAACTTGTAGCAGAATTTATTCCAAACTTGTAATAATAAATCCCCAGCCAGCCACAGACCGACCAGAAAAATTGTCCAACAAAAGTCACAGACAAAACCACCCTTTAGCAAAATATATAAGCACAGATTGCTGGGGGATTGAGCAGAAAATAAAGCATATATAAATATTTCGTTCTCTACAAACAAAAGATCCAATATTAGTAAACTTTACCAAAAAACCAAAGTGGACGAAAAGAAAAAAGCAGAAAGAGAAAGAACCATCAGCAACCAAAGAGTTTCCCCAGACGCATTGCTGTGCGGTCCGCATCATGGTACGATCTTCCCAAGAAGATCACATCATTTGGTTCCTTCTCTATTCTCAAATTCAAACTGAAATTTAAAAAAGTAAATTAAGAAAACTATATACAATTAGAGCTCAGATCAGATAAGGGTGTAGAGAAATTTATCAGCACAGACCCGAAGATCATAAGAGTGGTGCATGACTTTCTCACTTTCCTCCTCACTGCCCATACAAACACAAATCGAATTCCTTAACCCAGACACAGAACAGAAAACTAAACCCAAAATTTTACCATTATCATGTTTTGGAAATAACATAGACATTACTTCAAATAAAATAGATTCTACAGACACGAACTGATTTCTCTTTCTCCTTTCTCTACAATTCTCCATTCCTTCTTTAATTCCAGTTTTAGCTCCTCCATCTTCAAATTGTTTTATTATACTCACCAGCAAGACCATGAATGTACATGCGAGAGATATAGAAAAGTAGAAGGAATATTTAGGGCAGTTCCCTGAATTAGAACATGAAAGAAAACATGTAAAACCTTGAGGCTGCCCGATATGAATCAACTATAGGCCGGGTGAAATTGAGATCTCACATAAATTTTCAAAGTAAGAACTCATTTGGATCGGCCAAAACATACCAAATAAGAACCAAAAGGATTTCTTTGAAGTTCTTGCCCCCACACACGAAAAAGATAACACAAAAAGAATCGAAAAGGAAAGATATGGACATAAGCGCGCATGTGACCTTCCTTTTCAATTGCAAGAGAAGAAAAGATATCTGCTTGCAGAGATTGAAGAGAAAGGATTTAGGGATTTCTCTGTACGCCTGCAACGGAACAAGAACCACATCGTGTTGCCGCTCTGTTCTCTCAAAGGCGAGTTGAAAAACCCTAGTAGTTGAAGTTCACATTTATAGGGTGGTGAGGTGCGAATTGTCCGCTTTACCCTCACGGTTGGGTCTGATTAGGAATACCCTTGGTTTTGTCTCCTTTGTGAAAAATAAATTAAAGCAGTAGTAAAAAATAATTTTAATATAAGATATCGTATTATTTTTAATTAATTAGAGTACAGAATTAGCAAGAAATAAGAAAATATTAAAAATGTAAAATAATGACAAAAAATAAAAGAAATTGCTTAAATTAAATAATTAAAATTATTTCATTTGATTTAATTATTTTATTTAATATAATCAAATTATCAGCAATTCCATATGAATTTTCAAAAATTGAGTTCATATGTTACATGTGCTCTGTTGTTTTTGACCGAATTCCTACAGACATTAAGGTATTATAATTATTTAATGTACTTGTACTATGAAGTGTTAGAAATATTATAAAAATAATTTTTAGTATAAATAGTTTAAAGGTAAAATTTGTATAACTGTTTGTCAAATTTATTGTCACAAGTGTTTTCCAATATAAATTCAAAAAGTGATAAACAAAGTCCATCAATAATTCATCTTCTTTTTTTTTTTTTTTTTTTTTTTTTTTGAGTGATTACTATCCTTTTAAATAGAGCTGATGAGGTACAGTTGGTCCGTGCTGAGAGTTTTATTAAATATTTTAAATTAATTTATTAATATGAAAATTTGATTATTATCTCTAATAGACACCTTCAAAAACGTAAAAAAATATATTGAGATTCTAGTTATTATTAAAGGATTAAAAAAAAAAAAAAAGTTTTTATCGCTTTTGATTACAGAATTGGTAACAACTTATGTTGTTAGCAAGATCATTTACATTTCTAAATACTAATAGAAAAATATTGATCAAAACAGTTCTTCAAACTAATTCGTCTCATTTTGTAAGTATTTTCTCAATATGTAAATCTGTCTAATGTAATGTTACTTACATAATTTAAAATTTCTAGCGAAATAAACTAGAGACACAAATAATACTTGTTGGTATGGTGGATATGATATTAGAGTAAAGATGACTAAATGATAAGCTTAAAAACTCCTTACAATAACTTTAGTTATGCTCTTAATAGAGAATAAATGTATCATATTCTAAAAAAAAAAAAAATTATTGTATAACGTATTTAAAGTAAACTATTTTTAAATAAATAATTTTCTTTTAGCAATAATATGATATGATTTAAGTAATACTTGGATAAGAATTTTGAAAGGACGAAACTTATTGCTTAGAAGATTTAGACGAGAAATTAACGAAAGGACTAAAACATAATAAAATAAATTAATCTTTTATTAGAGAGTCAGTTAATATATGCTTTTTAATTTTGATGAGATGTTAAAGATTGACCTCCATAAACCAACGAAAAACAAAAGTCAACGTTGAACATTATTATAAATATTTTTTATAACATAATAGATATATATATACCAGCAAAATCTTCTTATCTAGTAGATTATTTTCCTCGTGTATTTTATTGGATGGACTAATTACATTATTATTATTATTATTATTATTATTATTATTACTACGAGATATGGAGGATATCATAATATTTAAAAATAAATAAATAAAAATACAAGTCAACTTAGAATAAATTGAGTGGTATATTTAAAAAACTAAGTTTTTTCTTATAGTATAAAACAAGATCCAATAGTGATTTGATCGAAATTTTTTCAATAAAAAATCTACACATTTTTATTAATGAAAATAATATATATATATATAAAATATAAAGAAAATATTTTTAAAAATTACATTAAAAAAAACACAATCTGACAATTATTAATTTAAATAAACACGTTTCTTTATATAAAAAAATTAATATAAATACAGCTTGCATAAGCAATAGACTAGACAACCTCCAAGTAAAATTATTACACCTCCAATAAATAAATTAAATTGTTGTCTTGCTCAATTAATTTGTAACGACCCCGGAAATTTGAAATGAAATGTGTGTATTAAAAAGGTCAAATGCGGAAGCGTAATAAAAATTTTGATTAAACATCCCTTACACTAAAACCAAAAACGTGCTCAGAGTATAAAAGAACAAACTAACTAAAAGAGAAACTCGAAAATAAAAGCTATAAATATGACTACGGAGTCTTCAGGCGTCCCTTCGCCGTCTTCCTGCAGAACGGGCTCGGGAACAATGTCTTCCTGATCTGAAATGATTAAATAAGGAATGAGCTACACTAGCCCAGTAAAGACATCACACTATCTCACCGTCACGGAGGTAAAGGTGGGTAGAAAACATAAAAGGACCAATGGAGCATAGTTTACAACAAATTCTTTTATCAATAATAAAATCCTTTACTATCCATTTACCTCGGTGAAATTCATAAAAACAATATACGAAAGCAATAACATTATCATCATCATGAAATCATAGGAACTGTATAACATAATACTTATCACGCCTTTTGCATCTCAATCATTTCACAACATATTTTTTCCTTATTTACCAGCCTACTAGTATCCATGGGGATCCATAGGGGTCTCACTATCCGTGAACCTTTAACACTTGTAATCAGATTCCAGGGTCGTCCCCATACCCCGTTCGGTATGGGCGCCAAAACTATAAACCTCAATACCCCATCCGGTATGAGGGTAAAACGGGCCGTCCCCATACCCCGTCCGGTATGGGCGCCAAACACATAAGGTCTCCATACCCCGTCCGGTATG
>NW_019014615.1:901335-919147 GCF_000150535.2 Carica papaya | reverse complement strand
TTATCCGCAAAGAGCAATCCTCTTATGTTTTTTCAGACCAGATGAAAGAGAAAAAAATAAATACCCTGGATGGGGTTAGTGGAACAGATATCCCTCAGAGATAAAAAGACTAACGAGACACTTAATGTATTTACATATCAATATAGGTACATACTTTAGACCATTCATGCTTCATTCCACTTTTCTCTTTTTTTTTTTTGTTTCTTTTATCTTTTCAGATTGCAATACCGAGTTCACATTAACTTTTATTACATCCAAAACATCAAGTGTCTATAAATCACATAGCATGCTTAAAAATAAGAACAGTTCAACTTATAAGACTTACAAACACACAAACATGCAAAACATGCAAAGTCATAATTGTCATAATTTAAAAATTTTTCTAAAAATACTCCTTAAGACGTTGAAAAAAATACTAAATTCCTTACCAAAATCTTGATATTTCCTCTTTCACCATTCTTCTTTTCTTTCTCTCCTTCTCTCTCTAAATCATTATCTCTCTCGTTCTTTCTCCCTAAGTCTTAAAAAGTGAAAGAATGAAAGTGTGGGGAAGAGTGAGAAAGGAAGATCTATTTATAAAAATTTAAAACCACTGGATTTGCATCAAGTGGCAAACTTCGGTGAAGAGAGAGAAGAAAAAAATGCTCGGCACGAAAAATGAGGGAGAAAGGCCTCCTCTGTCGGCGGTGGCGGCGTTCTACTCGAGGCAACGACGACGCACTCTTTGAGGTGGCAATGGTCCGCCTTGTGCGCTACAAGTTAGCCTGTAGGCACATAGGCCACCTACCGCGCATTGAGTACTGCGCGCGTAGGGCCTAACCTGTGCGCAAGCCCCAGGCGCACAGGGGCCTATCTGCGTGGGCCTACCACACGGACGGCGCGCACAGTTTGCAACGCCTGTCGTGTGAGGTGACACATTGATGACCTGCCACAGGGTCTGACCCTGCGTCGCACACGCGGATGGGATGTGCATACTGTGCGCAGGCATCCTGCATGGGCTGCTGTCTTTCCCCATGTGATTTTTTTCGTTTCACTGTTTTTTCGAATTTCTGATTTTTTTTTCTAAATAAATAACATAAATGAAAGTAAATTAAAAATAACAAAAAATAATTAAAAATTAAATAAAATCAAAATAATTTAAAATTAATAAAATTCATGATTTACGATAAATAACATGCGAAGTAAATTAAATGAGCTCAATACGGCCTAAAGGCCCGGATAAATAGAGTTTTGTTTTAAAAAAATAATTAAACACAAGGATGGGCGGGGTGTTACATCCTCCCCACCATAGAAAATTTTGGTCCCTAAATTTATCTTGAACAGATCTCAATATTTCTCCCTAATATCACTTTTCAACTCACACCTTGCTTCTTGTGAGGTATGATGTTGCCATCTCACCTTCACCATGGGAATCGTCTTGTTGTGAAAGACCTTGTCGGTCGACCTAAGAATCTCTACGGGAACTTCCTCATAAGTCATGTCGGCTTGTACCTATACCTCATCACGATGAATAATATGGGCGGTACCTCTTTAGCATCTAGATAAAAAGGTCATGTAGACCTGTAAACTCTTAGGATAGAGCGAAGTGGTATCCCATGGGTCCAATGCGCTCGATGATCTACAAAGGTCCCACGTATCAAGGGCTTAACTTTCCTCTTTTCCCAAATCGCATATTTCCTTTGTAGGGGAAAACCTTGAGGAAAAGCTGGTCTCCGACGGTAAATTCCAAGGGTCTCCTACAATTATCGGCATAGCTCTTCTGACGACTTTGGACAATAGCCAAGTTCTTGCAGATAATTGCAACCTTTTCAATGGTTTCCTGAATGAAGTTTGGTATCAAATGGTGCTGATTCCTGACTTCACTCCAACAAGTGGGAGAACGGTAAGGCCTTCCATACAATGCTTCATACGGAGTCATACCGACTAAAATGATAACTGTTGTTATAAGCAAATTCACATAGAAAAAGGTACTCATACTAGTTATCGCCAAAGTTAAGGATGCAAGCTCATAACATGTCTTCTAATGTCTGGATCGTTTGTTCCGACTGATCATCCATTTGGGGATGATAAGCGGTACTAAAATACAATAAAAACTCCAAATATTCCTAAAAGTTATCTCGAAAGTGGGAGGTGAATCGAGGATTACAGTCAGACACAATGGATGAGGGAATACTATAAAGTCGAACAATCTTATCAACATATAGACGGACTAATTTGCTGGTGGAATAAGTGGTTCTGAAAGGCAGAAAGTGCACGGTCTTGGTCAGTCTGTCAACAGTGATCCTGATAGCCTTTCGACCAGAATAGGTTATGGGCAATCCTATGACAAAATCTATAGTTACATGCTTCCATTTCTATTTAAGAATTAGAATACGTTGTAACAAACCACCAGGTCTCTAATGTTCTATTTTAACCATATGACAAGTAAGGCATCAGGAGACGTAGTTGACTATATCATTCTTCATTCCTGGCCACCAATACTGACGCTTCAAGTCTCGGTACATCTTAGTACTCTCGGAATGGATGGATAGCTTGAAGATATGGGCGGTCTTGAGAACATCTACCCCTAACAGTGATGGGAACCCAAATTTTGTTCCGAAATTTGAACAATCCATCATCTGAAATCCTGAAATCAGAAGATTCATTAGAAGTGAACTTACCTAGATTCTTGGTGAGTTTTAGGTCTGTGGATTGAGCTTCCCAGATTTTCATAAAGAGATCTGGCAGGGCTCGTATATTAGCAAGATATGTGTCTTTTTCGTAGTAGCTAAGGCAGAGAGACTGCATAACGTCCATCAATTTCTAACTAGAGGTCATGGTTTAAGCTAACATTGCAAACTCCTTTCATCTTAGTGCATCAATGATTATATTTTTTCTATCGGGGTGATAAATGATATGGTAGTCATAGTCTTTCAGGAGATCCATCTAAGGTCTCTATATCATATTTAGCTCCTTCTACGAGAAGATATATTTTAAACTCTTGTGATTTGTGTAAATTTCAAAAGTCTACCAAAACAAGTAGTGACGCATATTTTCATAACAAAGATAATGGTTGCCAACTCCAAGTCATAGGTAGAGTAGTTCCGCTCATAAGGCTTCAGTTGTCGGGACCCATAAGCAACTACTCTACCATGCTGCATCAAGATATACCCCAAACCAATATGAGATATATCGCAGTAGACCTAAAACCTTCCCGTATTATTAGAGAGGATCAACACATGAGTAAAGGTAAGATGACGCTTCAATTCCATGAAGCTCTCCTTATATTCATAGTTCCAGATAAATGGTACGCCCTTCCAGGTGAGTCGGGTCAATGGAGCAATGATCTTAGCAAATTCGTCGATGAATCATTGGTAATATCCTGCTAAGCCAAAGAAACTATATACCTCGGCCTCATTGGTGGGTGGATTCCAGTTAACTACTGTTTCAACTTTAGACAGATCTACAGAAACTTCTTCAGTCAAAATTACATGACCGAGAAAGGAAACTCGATCTAACCAGAAGGAGCAATTTATGTTGATGATATTTTGGTTACTGAAAGCAATAAATTGAACATAGAGAAGTTCAAATCTCAACTGGAAAAGCAATTTGAGATGTCTGCTCTAGGGGAAGCTTGCTACTTCCTGGAAATGGAAATAAAACAAACACATGCTGGCATTTTTCTCTCGCAAGCCAAGTATGCAAAAGAAATTTTGCAGAAATTTTGCTTGGACATATGTTAAACTGTATTCGTTCCAATGATTCAAAACTCAAAGTTATCAAAAGCAGAAGATGAGGAAGTGGTAGATGAAAATGTTTACAGAAGCATTATCGGAAGTCTGTTGTACCTCACGACAACCAGACCAGACTTGATGTACTCTGTAAGTCTATTGTCAAGATTCATGCCTTCTCCCAGAAAATCTCATCTAGCTGCTGTAAAGCACATTTTGAGGTACATCAAAGGAACTGCAAATTTTGGCATCTGGTATAAATCAACAGAATGTGGTACTCTACAAGGGTACATGAACAGTGATTGGCTGGGAGTGTTGAAGATGCAAGAAGCACCTCTGGGTATGTTTTCTCACTTGGATCAGGCACATTCTCATGGGCATCGAAGAAGCAAGAAGTGGTTGCTCAATCTACTGCGGAAGTTGAATACATAGCTGCAGCTGCCGCAGCTAATCAAGCAATATGGATAAGGAAAATTTTGAAGGATTTGAAGTTGAAAAATAATTTGCCACTGAGATTTTCGTCGACAACAAATCTGCCATCACAATGGCCAAAAATCCAGTCATGCATGGCAGAACTAAACACATTAACATGAAGTACCATACAATCCGGGATGCTGAGAAAAATCATGAAATAAAGCTTGTGCACTGCTCCTCAAAAAACCAGTTAGCTAATGTCTTAACCAAGGCTGTTGGAAAAGGCAAGTTTGAAGACCTGAGATCACGGCTGGGAGTTGAAGCAAATTCTTAAGGAGGAGTGTTGATTTAGATAAGAATTAGCTTTTATTTTTTGAAATTTTGAATTCAAAATAAACATGATAATCTTATCACGTAAGAGTTGTATTTGCATGCATATATGCAGCCTACCTAAATTATCTAATATGATAAGAATTTTCAGTTGTAACCTTGCTTATTTAAAGCATTCAATCATCAATGAACATCAATTGAATTTTCCTTCAATTATCTTCTTACTTCTGCAACATACGAAAACAGAGGCAGTTGCATGCTTTTACTTTCTCTAAATTTACTTTCTCTCACTAAATTTTCTTTCTCTAAATTCTAAAATACAATTTGCTTCACAAACAGCAGATAAGCTGCTAAAATCAACAGTCATCATGCAACGCTTCTGGTTTGAACTTTCTCCATCGTATTCTTATGCTCCATATCCTTCTGTTACTCTTCAACCCCAGTATGGAGCTCATATAGTTTTACATAAAAGAATGTAACTAATATGTGTACGCCCGCAACAGAACAAGAACCACATCGTGCTGCCGCTCTGTTCTCTCAAAGGCAAGTTTTAAAATCCTGATAGTTGAAGTTCATATTTACAGGATGGTGAGGTGCGAATTGTCCGCTTTACCCTCACAGTTTGGTCTGATTAATGATACCCTTGGTTTTGTCTCCTTCATGAAAAATAAATTAAAGCAGTAGTAAAAAATAATTTTAATAAAAGATATCGTATTATTTTTAATTAATTATAGTATAGAATTAGTGAGAAATAAGAAAATATCAAAAGTGTATAATAATGACAAAAAATAAAAGAAATTACTTAAATTTTCAAAAATCAAGTTCATAGGGTATTTGTGCTTGATAGTTTTTCGACCAAATTCCTACGTTATATCAACAAAAAAAAATATGCAAAAAATCTATACATTACTATGAAGGGTTCGGTTTGTCATATTAGTACTTGTACTATAAAGTGTTAAAAATATTATAAAAATAATTTTTAGTATAAATAGTTTTAAGATAAAATTAGTATAATTTTTATTCAAATTCATTGTCACAAATATTTTCCAATATAAATTCAAAAAATGATAAACAAGAAGTAACTCAACCGGGTGAAATCTACAAACAAGTTTCGTCAATAATTCATCTTCTCTTTCTAAGTAATTAGTATCATTTTAGATAGAATGATGAGATATAGTTGGTTGACCCTAAAAGTTTTACTAACAAAATATTCTGATACTTTATATTAACTTATCAATATAATAAGACATTGTAAGAAGTATCTTGAGATTTTAATGTTTTTGATGATAGAATTGATAAGAACTTATACTGTTAGCAAGATCATTTATATTTCTAAACACTGGTAGAGATATTAATTAAAACAGTTCTTCAAGTTAATTTATCTTATTTTATAAATGTTTTCTCAATATGTGAATATGTTTGTGACAATATTATTTATATAATCTAAAGCTTTCAGTGAAATAAGTCGAAGATACTAAGAAAATTTATTGGTATGGTGAATATTATATTATAGTAAAGAGAACTAAAGAATGAACTTAAAAACTTACATAGTTTTAGTTATGCTTTTATAGGGAATAAATGTATCATCTTATGAAAAAATAGTCTTTATTGTATATCATATTTAAAGTGAAATATTTTTTAAAAAAAAATGATTTTCTTTCATCAACTGTAATATCCAGCTGGGCACCAACTGGGTAGGAAAAAAAATATACATAATTAATTATAATGAAAAATGTAAAATATAAAAAAAAACCCAGAGGTGTGTACACCTCTAGGAGCACAAGCAAACCATGGCAAATATATATATACATATATATGTATGTATATATATAATTAAAAAAAAAAGAAGAAGAATGTAGAGAGAAGGAGAACAAACCAAGCGGTAAAAATATATATATATATATATGTAATGAAAGAGCAAAGAAAAAAAAAGAAAGAAAAAAAAGAAGAAAGAGAGAAAAGAGCAAGGAGAGAGAGAGAGAGACGCGATGGTGAGAGGAGAGAAAGGGTTAAGCAGTGTCGACGACCAAGAGAGATGGGTAATGCAGTGTTGCACAACACCACAACCAAAAGAAGAAAAAGGATGAGAGTATTCGCCGTTGGTTAGAGTGAGAAAAGAGGAGAGAGAGAAAAAGAGAGAGAATAGACGTGGTCGGTTAGAGAGAGAAAAAGAGAGAGAAAAGAAAAAGATGAAGAAGAAGAAGAAGAAAGAAGAAGAAAGGAAGAAGAAGAAAAAAAAAAGAAAGGAAAAAGGAAGAAGAAAGAAAAAAAAGAAGTTACAGGAAAGGAGGTAGAAGAAGAAGGAAGGAAAAATAAAGAAGAAAAAAAAAAGAGAAAAAAAAAGAGAAAGAAAAGAAAAGGAAAAAAAAAAGAAAAAGAAAATAAAATGAAGAAAATAAAATAAAAAAATTAATTAAATTAAAAAAGAAAAATGAAAGGGTGGCGGCTAAATATGATGTTGGTGCGCCACATGTGGCAACGTGTGCTGATTCGATCATCAACGCCTAGCATTTTTGGTGACATGCGTGTGATGGTGCGTGATGGATTAGCGATCGGGACCGTGTGTCTGAAGATAAAATCCATTCCTAATTTCGCGTAATATAATTTTTAAAATTATTTATAATTTAATATATATGTTTTCTATTATAAATAAGAAAAATTATCCAAACAGTACTCGAATTTTCGAGAGAATCGTAGATCGAGATAGAAAGAATTCCCAAAGCTTTTCTAATCATACCATAGGTAAGAATTGTTGTGTATTCCATACGAAGACATAAATTATATGTTTATATAAATGTGTATATGTATAGTGCATTGTGTGTAAATGTTTAAATGTATATGTGAGATAATATGAATATAATTAGTATATCTAATTTGTATTTATATGTATTTATATAGTGTATATATATCAACGTTGTTACGCATGTGTCTGTATATATATAAAAATATACAATAAATGAGATATGAATTAATAAAAATATAATTGATAAGAACAAAACTGATAAGAGAAAATGCGTGAATAAATATGTATATGGTATGTTGTGTGAGATTGTGTACGTGTTTAAGTATGAATGTGTGCATGAATCGATAGAAATTGTGTGTGTGAATATAAATATGTGTTTTGTGTGAGACATGTAGTAATGGTATATGTTTGTACTCTAATATATGTGTGTGTATTAAAATGTGTTTACATATGTTATACATGTGAAATGTATAACTAGTGTGTGTATGTGTGAAATTGGGTACACTGCACTGGCTGCGTGATCTAGTGTAGATATACGATGCACTAAACTTGTTATGTGATCTAATACAGTTATGCGAGATATTTGAGTATTCTGTGCTTGCTGTGTGATCTGGTACAGGATAACTCAGAAAGTGGTTTGAAAAATGTATGGTTCTGATGTGCGTAATGATATCGTGTATTGTCTGTGTGTTTGTGTTTAAGTATGTATAAAAATTAAGATCTTAAGTAGGAAATAAGTAAATGAAAAATGAGAGAGATTTAGAAAAAGTATAAAGTGTGAGGAACTTGGATACCTACTCATTTAGTTTGAATGTGTGTGGCTAAAGTTCAGCGGGCATGGTGAACCTACACATGGATAGAATTTGAAATATAATCCAAACATGAATAAGTATTTGTGAGTGTGGGTCATCTAACAAACATACCTGCTGTGCCGATGGTGAAATTTATGTGTGTATGTTATCCATGCGATGGGGATCCATTTCTCCTCTCCTCGACGATGATATAAACAACATCGCACGATGGTAACCTAATTAAGCTTTAAAAGACAACATAGTGTGAAATTATAAATTCAAGTTGAGTGAGATGTGTATGAGTAAATCCGTTTTGATTTGAGAAATATGTGAATCCATGAGTATGATTTGAAAGGAGAACAATAATTAGATTATTAGAGTGAAGATTAGAATATTTTTTGTGTGATAATTTATTTTATTATATATTTTGATTGTGATGCATATTTGACATTTTCTTTGATGATGAAAATTATTATATATTATATATTACATGAATGTATGAAGTAAGTCTCTGTTATAAAATTTTTTTTCTTACTGAGCTCGTGAAGCTCACCTCAATTCACCTCCATCCAGGTCAAATGAGAAGAGAAATAAGTCCAATATCAATAGAAGATGGTGAAGAAAACCTTGTTAGTTTCTATTTTAGATTTATAAATTAATTTAGATGCGTTAATTATTTGTAAATAAATAATATCCTGTTACAAGAAATATATATTGAAGTGTAGTTTCACTGTATATTTAATATTTATATTTTTTGTTAGTTAAAAATATTGTGCTAACATTCGTACCTACAGACATTGGGGTTCGGGCTGTTACAGGTAGTATTAGAGCACACATTCCTTAGAACCAATCCTTGTGACATGAGGCATAAAAACCTTAGGAAGCGTAGGACCAACAGAATTTAGGAGAATGACTCTGAAGAAATGCTTTAGACTTTCTGCGAAAATTTTTTCAAAAAGAAAATAGGAGAACATTATCCCACAAACCTAGTGATAGGAACCACATAGGTTATTTTCATGCAAACTTAGCACTCAACCAATTAAGGGTTCACCATGAAGTTAACAGACGATGATACTAAACCAACCACCGTCGTCGAACTTCATAGGTGTTAAGGAAAACTATCAGAGTCTTAACCTTTTATTGACCTATTGACCCCGTAGAGTCAAATGACAGCAGCCAAACTCTTAGAAAAAAATCATTTAATTTCCTTTAAGACAAGAAATTAGTTCCTAAGGGGGGGAAAAATCTCCCAACTGAGAGAAAATTTTTTAGGACTAAGAAATACTTTCCCATTAGGAGCCAATGTTTCGACTGGGAGAAAATTCCCATATAAGTGGAAGCCTAGGGAATCTCACCCATGCTACCACAAAGGTCACCGTATCGTTGTTGATGGAGAAAGTCGATGTCCATGGTTGCACTATTAGGGAGTGTTCGTAGATAACTCATGGACCCCTTGTGAGGGTATACATAAAATCATTGGGGTCAGTGAATTTTGCTTAGTCATTGTTCATACCAATGAGTTGGAAGGTTCCTGTTGGTCTCCAAAGATTCTAGAGGCGGCCAAGTAGGCACAATAACTAATGGCTCTGCTCAAGAATCATATAATCACACGGTTCTTCATGGATTGAGAAATGTAGTTATGAACTCTATCAAGGAATAAAATTGTAGGGAGATCATTTTCCAAATTGATAACCACGTCATCATCCTTAATCTCAAGTTATTTTATTTTTTTCTTGGAATGCTTAGTGTTTGTAAGTTTTTTTCGAAATGAGACTCTTTCACAACTCCAGATACCATTGTTCTACATTCCGTCTCTTTCTGCTTCCGCACAATCCTCTTCTTCGATAACAGCAATCTCCCTGTCTTTTGCCTCACCCATTTCTTCATCACCTACAGATTATGCCTCTTCATCGCTATTTGTTCCTAAACCAGAGGCTTCCTTTCTTATCCTTACCTTTTTAGTTGATCGTGTTAACGGTAACTTAGTTATTTGTTGAAGATATTTTATTTTTACAGTTTTTATGATTATTGCTTTGATAATTCTTAAGTTTTAGCATTCTAGTTTATGTTAGTGGGATTATTGTTTCTTATTTTATAGGAATTATAAGTTAGTTGTTTGCTGATTGTAATGTCTATTTATAGGCTCATTTACTACCACTTTTAGATAAACTTTTAAGTTTACTTTCTGTCTACTTATTCTATCTATTTTATTTCTATAATTTATTAAATTTGAGTCAATAGTGGTATTAGAGCCACAAGTTTTTGGTTCATACAAGAAAAGCAGTAGCTTTTCTTTTGCTGAAATTATTATTGTCAATGGCATCTGACAATTTTGTACAACCTATAATTTCTCGCTTCGATGGTCACTATGATTATTGGCGTATATTGATAGAAAATTTCCTCATATATAAAGAGTACTGGCAAGTCGTTTTGGAAGGGGTTCCAAAACCAACAATTGGAACAACTGTGTCTGATATGCACAAAACAGAAATTGAGGGAATGAAGTTGAAGGACCTCAAAGCAAAGAATTACTTATTTTAGGCTATTGATTGTTCAATCTTGGAGACCATCTTACGCAAAGATACTTTCAAGCAAATTTGGGATTCAATTGAAAAAAAATCCTAGAGGGAAGGTTTCCCGAATGAGAGCAACATTCTTTAAATAAGAGAAATCCCTTAGGTGGAAAGAAAATTCCTTGAGTGAGAAAATTTTCCAATATGAAGAAATTATCCAAATGAGAGAAACTCTCAAATAGAGATACTCCACGTAACAAATTCTAAACCTGATAAAAGCCAAATGGCGATTTAAATTTTTCTAAGAATTCTCATTGTATCCCTTTAGGGAAAACAAATACCCTCATTGTTCTAAAATTCTTTTCCAACTTCATTTATAGACTTTAGTAGTGGTTCTGAATCCTAGGGAAACAAATAATATGATCATTAAGAAATAAACTGTCATTTTAGGAATTAAAATTAAACAACATCTAATTAGAATTATCATTTCTAAGAGTTCTAGTACTCTTAGAAAAATTTCATAAGTGATGGGTATAGTCGTAAGAGTTGTCCTCACACCCAACTACTAGAAAATTTTTAATATGTTACTCATCAAAGTAGCGCAACGGAAGCGTGATAAACTACGATCACCACACTTAGCTGACTTTTCTCTTTAAACAAAAAGAGTAAATGGATTATATAAGAAAACAGTGACTCGTATCTTAAGACCATACTTAAGAGGAGTCACAGAATTCTTGAGAACGTATAGCATACTTGCGAGAATTAGAACTAAACGTAACTACTTGAAGCAAAACTAATTATTAAATCTGCTATTAAAAGAATTCCTAATCAGCCCTAAAAATAATCATCAATTCTATAACTCTCTAAGCTCATTTCAACTAGTCATACTTTAATTGTTAAAAGTTAGAAAATCAATGTAACGGCCCCAGAAATTTAAAATAAAATGTATATTAAAAATATCAAATGCGGAAGCGAAGTCAAAAATTCGATTAACATCCCTTACACTAAAACCAAAAACGTGCTCACAATATAAAAGATCAAACTACCTAAAGGAGAAACTTGAAAGTAAAAGCTACGAATATGACTATGGAGTCTTTAGGCGTCCCCTTCGTCGTCCTCCTGCGGAACCAGCTCGGGAACAATGTCTTCCTGATTTGAAATGATTAAATAAGGAATGAACTACACTAGCCCAGTAAAGACATCGCGATATCTCACCGTCACGGAGGTAAAGGTGGGTAGAAAACACAAAAAGACCAATTGAGCATAATTTACAACAAATCCTTTTATCAATAATAAAACCTTTACCATTCACTTACCTCGGTGAAATTCATAAAAACAATATACGAAAACAATAACATCATCATCATCATGAAATCATATATAAACTGTATAACATAATACTTATCAAGCCTTTCGTAATTCAATCGTTACACAACATATTTTCCTCATTTACCAGCCCACTAGTATCCATGGGGATCCATAGGGGTCCCGCTACACGTTAACCCTTAACACTTGAAATCGTATTCCAGGGCCGTCCCCATACCCCGTCCAGTATGGACGCCAAAATTATAAACCTCATTACCCCGTCTGGTATGAGGGTGAAACGGGCCGTCCCCATACCCCTTCCGTTATGGGCACCAAAACACATAAGATCTCCATACCCCGTCCGGTATGGGAGACCACAATCCCGGTAGGGTTCCCTACGGACCCGGTCCGTCCACCATCTCCCAGGATATCTAGTCAGGCTGACCACATTATACAATTACCAATTTACATAATCTTTCATTCTCTTTTTCCTCAGTCAGCATCATCAATTCACATACAAACAAGCAAAACAGTAATTTATGCCAAACGGACAACATACAGCATCAATATCCCAGTCATTCAATCCATAATCAATAAAACAGTAAAATATGCACACGAAACTATAAAATGAAAACATCAAACCTCATGCTGCGTTTAAAACTGTAAAATAGGCCAAATAACAGTTAACCGACAAACACACTAGACTCGGGCTCCATTAGCGACCTTAAACAATTTCACACATCTATTGATTCATGAAATACCGTTTTATCATTTATTGAACTTTAATACCGTGATAGGAAATAGGGTGAGGGGTCCTTACTCGTTTCGGGGTCCGAACACGGCTTCTCAGTGCGCCTACAGGCTGTCCCTAATTTTCCCTGAATTTTTTCCAGGGAACTGAAACGCACTACTGGTACCTGCACGTGTTTCAAAAAATCCCAAATTAGGCCCAGGGCCCCCTTTTGGCCAATATCGCAACTCCGGCACGGCGGCTCCGCCGTGCTCCGGCGACGGCGCCGCCGCTTGCGGCGGCGATTCGCCTCGGTTTGGCCGTTTTCGGTCGTTTCCGACCGAATTCGGCCACACTTGCATCGATCCTTGCGATTAAACAACTCTAGGGCCCTCGGGGGGCCAAAAAATTACGGAAAATCGAAGCTTACCGGCGGCGGTGCTCTCGGGTACGACGGCTCTCTGGTGAAGTTCGTGTTTTGGTGATTCGACTCCGATCAACCTGTAGAGAAAATAATGGTGATCACGGTGATATAAAAATTGCATTAAACGGAGGCCGGGAAGGGCCTCATTGGAGGCAAAAACTGAGGAGGGGCGCGGCGGCGCCGCTGGGTTTTGGCCAGAATTTTGGCTCCGATTTGGCCACAGGGGAAATCAGCGTGGAAAAACGAGTCGGGGGTATGAAATTTACCTCGATTGGCGGTCAGAAATCCCTCCGGTGCGGCGGCGGGTGGCGGCGGCCGGCTTCTGGTTCGTCTTCTCCGACGAGGGCAGGCGGCTAGGGTTTTGTGGTCTGGTGTGGGGGTCTTATTTATACCATTTTGCCTTTTGATCTCAGCCGTCCATTTTGATTTAATATGGGCCGTCCGTTTTTGATTAAATCTGGGCCGTCCGTGCGATTGCATCTGGGCCGTCCGATCGCACTTTGATCTGGGCCGTCCGATCGCGCATACGCGGATCGCCAACGTGGTCCGTCCCGGATCGACGTGATCTTGCCACGTGGCAGGTCCCGGTTGGCCGGGACTGCTGACTGGGTCTGCTGACGTGGCCCCTTTTTTTTTTTTTCTTCTTCTTCAATTTCCCGAGCGCTACAATCAATGAATTAAATTAGACACCTGAAACTTAAGGATTGATATGGCTTAGAGAAAATAATATTTTTTAACTATACTAACTATTTTTAAGACAATCTGAATAAAGTACCATTCCATTTAAACTCGCAAATAGAGAAACACGCCTTAGAAACTAATCCAATGAAGTAAAATTGTGAAAAATGTGAGTACAATTTCACCAAATATATTTTCACCCAATGGAAATATTGAACATCCCCACTTGATTGGACTCGTTCCTAAATAACATTCCTTATGAAATTAAATTCCAAAGAGAGAGAAAACAAAGTCCCTAAAGATGTTTTCTGATCACAGAATCATTACCACGATAAATTTTAAAAATTAGCTCCTTTATACTAAGGAAAACATAAAAACAATTAGACATCAAAGACACTCTTTTAAACAAACGTACTTTTACATATAAGAATTAGAAAAGAAATGAAATGAATGATATCACAACCTAAAACGATTTCGTTAAATAATATGTCATAATCACTCCAATATGTTGATAAAAATGTCAATAGAATACATGAATGGTTATTTCAAGTTCTCGCAAATAAAAATTTAAAAGATTAAATTTCTTAGGAGGAGAGGAGATTCACCCATAAGAGGAATTTCTCCAAGTAACAAATAAAAATTTCCCTAAATAGGGAGATTAGTGATTCCAATTCCTTGACGAACAATTTATATGACCAAATTGTTTTAAGGGAGAAGATTGTAATATCCAGCTGGGCATCAGTTGGGTAGAAAAAAAAAATAATTATAATGAAAAAAACCAAGATAAAAAAAAGGACCCAATGTACACCTCTTGAAGCACAAGCAAACTATGGCAAATATATTATACGTATATATGTATGTATATATAATTAAAAAAAAGAAAAAGAATATAGAGAGAAGGAGAACAAACCAAGCAGCAAAAATATATATGTATATATATATGTAATGAATGAGCATAGAAAAAAAAGAAAAAAAGAAGAAAGAGAGGAAAGTGTGAAGAGAGAGAGACGCGACAGTGAGAGGAGAGAAAGGGTTGAGCAGCTTTGACGGTTGAGAGAGAAGGGTAACGCGGTGTTGCGCAACACCACAACCAAAAGAAAAAGAAAAACGAGAGAAATCACTATTGGTTAGAGAGAGAAAAGAAGAGAAAGAGAGAGAGAGAAGAAAAAGAAAAAAGAAGAAGAATAATAAAGGAAAAAGGAAGAAGAAAGAAAAAAAAAGAAGAAGAAGAAGAAGGAAGAACAAAGGAATAAGAAAAGAAAAAAAAGAAAAAAAAAGAAAAAAAGAAAAGAGAAAGAAAAAAAAGGACAAAAAAAGCGAAAAAGAGAAAAAAAGGAATAAAAGAAAAAAAATGAAATGAAAGAAAAAAAATTAAATTAAATTAAGAAAAAAAATGAAATGGTGGCGACCAAATATGATGTTGGTGCGCCGCATGCGACAATGTGCGCTGATTCGATCATCAACACCTGGCATTTTCGGTGACACATGTGTGATGGCACCTGGTGGCGCTAGCGACCGGGACCGCATGTCTAAAAGTAAAATTCATTCCTAATTTCGCGTAATATAGTTTACAAAATTATCCATAATTAATATATGTGTTTTCTATTATAAACGAAAAAATTATCCAAATGGTATTTGAATTTTCGAGAAGACCGTAGATCGAGATAGAAAGGATCCCCAAAGCTTTTCTGATCACACTATAGGTAAGAATTATGTGTATTCTGTACGGAGATATAAATTATATATTTATATAAACGTGTATATGTATAGTGCATTATGTGTGAATGTTTAAATAGATGTGTGATATAATATGAATATAATTAGTATATCTAATTTGTATTTGTGTGTATTTATATAGTGTATATATATCAACGTTGTTACGCATGTGTGTGTGTATATATAAAAATATATAATGAATGAGATATGAATTGATAAAAATATAACTAACAAGAACAGAACTGATAAGAGCAAATGCGTGAATAAATATATATATGGTATGTTGTGTGAAATTATGTGTACGTGTTTAAGTATAAATGTGCATATATATCGATACAAATTGTGTGCGTGTGAATATAAATATATATTCTATGTGAGACATGTAGTGATGGTACATGTCTGTATTATAATATATGTGTGTGTATTAAAATATGTGTACATATGTATGTATGTAAAATATATAACTAGTGTGTGTACGTGTGAAATTGGGTACACTACACTGGTTATGTGATCTGGTATAGATATACGACGCATTATATTTGTTATGTGATCTAATACAGTTGCGCAAGAAATCTGAGTATCCTGTGCTTGCTGTGTGATCTGGTACATGATAACTTAGAACGTGGTTTGAAAAATATATGGTTCTAATGTGGGTGATGATATCGTGTATTATCTATATGTTTGTATTTAATTATGTATAGAAATTAAGATCTTAAGTAGGAAATAAGTGAATTAAAAATAAGAGAGATTTGGAAAGAGTGTAAAGTATAAGGACCTTGGATACCTACTCGTTTAGTCTGAATCGAGGAGGAGAGGGTGTCTGTGTGGCTGAAGTTCAGCGGGCTTTGTGAACTTGCACATGGATAGAGTTTGAAGCCTAATCCAGACGTGGATAGGTATTTGTGAGTGTGGGTCACCTAGTAAACATACATGTTGTGGCCATTGTGAAATTTATGTGTGTGTGCTATCCATGCGATGGAGGATCCATTTTGCCTCTCCTCGACGATGATATAAACAGCATCGTGCGATGGTAACCTAATTAAGCTTTAAAAAAATAAATAATATGAAATTATAAATTCGAGTTAAGTGATATGTGTGTGTGAGTAAATCCGTTTTGATTTAAGAAATCTGTGAATCCATGAGTGTGATTTGAAAGGAGAACAAGAATTAGGTTATAAGAGTGAGAATTAAAATATATTTTGTGTGATGATTTGTTTTATTATGTATTTTGATTGTGATGCTTGTTTGATATTGTTTGATGATAAAAATTATTATATATTATATATTGCGTTAATGTATGTACGTAAGTCTCCGTTATATAATCTTTTTTCTTACGAGCTCGTGAAGCTCACCCCAATTCACCTCCATCCAAGTCAGAAGAGAAGAGAAACAAGTTCAATATTAATAGAAAATGGTGAAGAAAACCTTATTAGTTTCTATTTTAAGTTTATAAATTAATTTAGATGCCTCAATTATTTGTAAATAAATAATTATATTGTCACAAGAAATGTATATTAAAGTGTAGTTCCACTGCATATTTAATATTTATATGTTCTGCTAATTGAAAATATTATGCTAACGTTCGTACCTACCAACATAGGAGTTTGGGTTGTTACAACAACAATAGAATATGATTTAAGTAATATCTGAAAAAAGTACTATGAAAAAAAAAATCTTATTGCTTAGAAGCTTTGGATAAGGTGTAATATCCGGGTTCGTAATTTGGCCCGAAATTAATTTCAACATAAAAAAATGTATAAAACCTATTTCTGAAATTATTAATTTTTAATCTAATGTGGAATTACGGAAAAAATAGGTTGAGATTGAAATTAAAAATAATTTTGAGAAAAAAATGTAAAATTTTGGGTTCGGGGGGTGTTTCTGAAAGAAAAATCAGAAACTGGAGGTCAAAATACAATTAAAAAAAATTTTACCACGTTAGACTGTCCAGTCAGCAGCCCCGACGAACCGGAGCGTGCCACGTGGCAAGGTTTATTGACTTGATGCCACGCAGGAGGCCACTCTGGCGATCCGCATGCCCCGCGATCGGACGATCCAAAAGTGTTCCCACACGGGTAGATGGTCCTTGGATCTGTTCCCTCCTCAGGTGCGATCGGACAGTCGAGATCAAACGCGATGAACGATTCAGATTAACGCGATGTGGATAGAAATATCTCGTATCACACTAAACCTAAACCCTAGCTACCAGCCTCTTGTCGAAGAAAAATAACCAGTCGTCGGCCGACGACCACCACGCCGGAGCCAGCTCTGACTGCCAAAAAAAAGTAGAATTTTTTTTATCCGCTCGGAATTTGATTTCGAGCACCCTCATGGTCAAATCGGAGCAAAAAGAATGGTGGGTGAGCCAGAAACCGCAGGTAAAGCCTCGCACCGCCGCCGCGGGTAAAATCGCAACTGCTCTATGAGCCCCTTTCTGTTTTCGTTTCATGCATTTTTT
>NW_019014615.1:794218-804952 GCF_000150535.2 Carica papaya | reverse complement strand
CAGGCTACAGGGAGAAGGTTTTTGCTATATAGGTGTTAAGGTCTATGCTGCGGGACTATATATTAATGAATCCATCTTATGTGGGTTGAATTCTGGAAGGGCCTCTCAGCATCTGAGATTCAGAAGGATTCATCCCTTTTCAAGTCTATTTTTCAGGGTAATGATGCTACTGATTTAGATGCTTTCTTACTCTCTGAAGAAAGAGGGAAGTAATAAAGTTCTCTAACGAATCTCATATTGTACTCTGTATCAGCAATTTAACTTCTATGCATGCAGTTCCTCTTGAGAAATCATTGCAGATCACCCTGGTACGAGACGTTGATGGTAAAACTTTTTGGGATGCTTTAGATGGAGCCATCTCCCCAAGAATCAAATCCTCTACACCCATCGATGAATCTGCTTTATCCAAAGTCCGTGGCATCTTCCAAGGGAGACCTCTCAAGAAAGGAACTTTAATATTTTTGACTTGGCTGGATGCATCTAAAATGCTTGTGAGTCTCAAGAACTTTCTCAACATGCAAAATTAGAGTACTTTGCCATTGCACGAACTAACAAGAACTTCACCATCCTCCATTTTTACGTTAAATATCCAGGGTGTACTGACCCAGAAGTCTACCCTATTATTTTCAGGTTTGTGTCTCATCTGGAGGGTTTCCTTCTGAGGCAGATGCTACAATTGAGTCAGCAAATGTCACTTCTGCTCTCTTTGATGTATTTTTCGGAGATGCTCCTGTTTCTCCTTCCTTGAAATCCTCGGTTGCTGATCAGCTAGCAAAAATTCTCCAGTAAACGATTCCACATGTTATTTTCTCCACTTGTCATTACTTTGATTCCTTTTTTCTTTAAAGCATATTGATGTTAGCTGCTATAAAACCTGGTATTGCATTTTCTTGGAGGTCTATATAGACAACTGTCACTATAAACTCGAAAAGAAAATACATCAACAGGCATGAATTTTTTACTGTCTCTGAGTAACACATGCCTGTGACTGTGATATACGGAATATTAGTTACGCACAAAATGAGTCATGAACATCCGAAAGAAAAGGGGTGTAGGGAGCTGTAAAAGAGATGTTAGTGATCTTTTACAAGCTTCTCAGCTGGTTTAATTTTCTCTAGCATCTTGACAACCTCAGCCATTGTTGGTCTAATGGCCGGCTCTGGCTCTAGACACATCAATGCGATGTTAAAAACATGGTTGATCTCATCAATTGGGTAACTCTGTAAGCTACTATCGATGACATTCTCTTCCCTCTTGTCTTGGATAACTCCTTTTACCTGTTCCAACATATAATAAAACAACCCAGAAACGTATGTATTCGATAAGTATTTCAAATAGGATAAAAGATTAAGTGCTTTCAGATATACCCGTGTTAATAGTTTTCATGACAAGTGAATAGTGAGGAGTCCGCGGAAGGATGAAGTATATTCTAGATCAACAACTTACCCATGTAACCAGCTTGGTTCCCTCTTCAAAAAATGCTTCATCTGTTGGCTTTTTCTTTGTTAAAAGCTCTAGTAAAACAACCCCATAGCTGTACACATCGCCTTTTGCAGTTGCTTTCCCCGTGTCAAAATATTCTGTGGAAGAACTTAGTTTAGCTGGTGATTAAATTAGAAAAACTCAGAGAATGGCAGGGACTGATGTGATAAGGATTCATTTTCTTGTACCCGGAGCCAAATATCCAAAAGTTCCGGCTATGAATGTTGATACATGAGTCTTATCAGGCTCCATCAATGTGGCAAGTCCAAAATCAGAAACTCGAGCTTCCATGCCCTGATCCAGCAATATATTGCTCGACTTTATGTCTCTGTGAATAATGTGAGGGATGCAATCATGATGAAGGTATGATATTCCTCTTGCAGCACCTAGTGCTATCTTATATCTCGCTGGCCAATCCAACTCCTTCTTATCTGTTGATCTTCCTGCATCAGCAGCCCTCTTAGCATTTAAAGATAATTTTTGAAATTTAGACTTAATATTCATGAAAATACATAAGAATGAGTTGTAAAGATACAGCATCTAGATTGGTGCAATATATGCATACCGTGCAAGAATGAATCCAAGCTTCCATTAGGCATCAATTCATATATGAGAAGATTGTAGTGAGGAGCAGTGTAATATCCATGGAGAGTGACTATATTCCGGTGTTTGATGTCGACCATTGCCTCCAATTCCCTCTCAAATCCCCGATCTCTTTCTGCAGTTCCTCTGTTCAGTCTCTTCACAGCAAAGGCTGCAGATTCATTTATAGCCAACTTATAAACTGTTCCATATCCTCCAGAACCAATGATATCCTTATTGCTTAATTTCAGCACCTTCTTTAATAACATATCAGATGTAAGAGATTGCAGCAGCAATGGAGACCTGAACATAACCATCTTCCCCCCTGCATTTTCTGGTAAAATTAGCATCTATATTTTCCTCTCATCCCAGTTCAGAAAGTAGCTTACTCATTGATCTACCTGAAAATCCATCTTCATAGACCATTCGTTTTCTTTTCCATTGTTTATAAAGGAGAACTGAAATGATGATCTTTGATATAACGAAAGCAATGCAACATATCGTGATATAGAATGCTAAAGTAGGAGCATCAGCCATTTATTTCTGCAAATTTGACATGGTAAGGTTGGAAATCAGCTGGGATTTAGCAATACGAGAAGTAGATCGAGAGTATCATGGTAAGTAGTAATGCTCTGTAGGACTAGTATTTTTCAAGTATAGTTCTTTTACAAGCATTTGAAATGCACACCGAACATGAAATACATATAAATAATGTACGAATAGTGAAGTCAGAATCGAAGAACAGAGACACATGGCATATCCGAGCAATGGAGTAAGACCCAGATCAAAAATAGAAGACAAGAGTTCGAACTTACAGTACATACACGATAACATCCGAATCATATTGATGAGCCAAAATGTCATAATATATATAAATGTAGGATCAAGGGGGAAAAGCAGAAATAGAAAAAGTATCTAGCTTTCTTTATTTTCTAGGGGATTGAAAGAGAGAAATCTAGAAGATGAAGAAGAAAATTGAATTTACGTGAACAAGTTTGATTTCTGTTGTTTGTTGACATTTGCTGGTGGGTTGGTTGCGGGCTGTGTAGCTCGTGAGCACAGTAAGCTGTCTGTCGACCCACCCACTAATGGTTAACAATCATTTAGTTCACATGGAAGATTGGGTGAACTGGTTCATTTAAAAATCAATCAAATTATTCAATAATCAACTTCTTTTTCTTGGGTAAAATCAATGTTTTTAATAAATTTCAAACAAGTTTTTTACAGTTTCATTAGTAACTTTAACGAGACCCGAATTAATAATTAAAATAAAACTGAAAGTTCTGGGCCTCCATTCAGCTAGTTATTTCTTTTTTTCATTAAGAATTAGTGAGCGCTTCATCTTGAATTCAATATCAGGCTTAGTTAAATTAGGTTATTAATACTTAATTAAATTTTGTAAAAGTTATTGTGGATTTGAATCGGGTAAGATTTATATTAAAATACATACAAGAAAAAAAAAAGATCAAGAGAACATCCCCATGTACGGTTGGAATCATAAATTTAAAAGTTCTACCTATTGCTAAAATTCATATGAATCACGTGATGTCTTCGTTGTTTTATTCACTTTTAGGGGGGTTGGTTGATAATTACGCCACTATTTCTATAATTGTATTATATTAATTATAATATAATAAAAGTAACCTTTAAATAAAAACAAATATAAATTTATATAATTAAAAACATAATATGTTATGTTTAACTCATTATTATATCTCACGGAGAATTAATAAATGGTGGATAAATGAACACGTCTGTCTTTTTATATAAAAAATGTGGTTTTAAATCGTTAGTTGTGTATTTTATATGTTTTAATTAATAGATTGTATTTATTATCACATGTGTTCTTATTAAAAAAAATTATAACATTATTATTATGTAAATAGAAATAATTAATGTCGGAATTTTGATCTTTATTTCAAAATCTAAATTTTGTCGTTATTAAAAAAAAAAAATTTGAGAACTAAAAAAGAATTGAGACAAATGAAAATAAAAATTAAAGTTAATTCTAGTGGAGGAAAAGCTCAAATCGGATTAAAAAAAAAAAAGGTCCATTTGATTTTAAAAGATTAAAAACTAAAAATATATATGTTATGAAATATGATGTTATGAATTTAAGAAATCATCATTAAAAAACTATAATTATGTTATATATATATATATATAGTTGATTTTTATTTTCAATTACAATGAATTAAAATTTACTAAAAATAGATTGGGTTGAATTCAAGAAATCATCATCAAACAACTATGATTATGTTGTATATAAAGTTGATTTATTTTCCGATTACAATGAATTAAAATTTACTAAAAATAGGTTGTGTTGAATTAAAATTTGAGATAAATTTAATTTCAAATGCGATATAAAGATAATTATGTATAATTTCATTGTTAAATTTTATTAATAAATAATTTATTTATTTATTTGAATTAATTAAAACTTAAAACAATAAATTCAATACAATTCCATTCGGATCAATCTAACCTTAATTTAAATCAATACGGTCCAAAATAAGATATGGTACAATAAAAAAAAGAGGAGCTTATTTTATTTGAATATTTAGAACAACTATATAACTTTGTATTATAAATTTTATTAAAATTGGAAAATATAATTTAATTACAATTAATCAACACAATACAATTTCTTAATAACCAAATACAAATATTACAACCAAATTCCCACTACAAAAGTAAATCAAAGAATAAAAAGAATCACAACATTTCAAATAACATTATACAATTAACAGAAACAATTTCTATGATATATGTTAATCCTACGCTTCGCCCTCGTTGTTCTGTCCGGAGCCTCCTTCTCGAGTTTCTCCATCTCCAAACCCATAAAGCTGATGAAGGTAAAACCCAAAACCCACCAGGGCCAAGGGCACGGCGATTATCTTCCACACCGACATTGACCCATCAAAGAACAGAGCTGCAACTACTGGTAAAAATGGCATCACAAACACATTAACCACATTTGAGAAAAATGGCGAAACCAACAGAACCAGACCCAGAGCCCCAACAGAGAAAGCTTGCCAACCCAAACCAGCTCCGACCAAGATCAACACATACCCTTTCGTCCCTTTGTTAAACCCTGAAACAAAGCTCACAGTACTCGTCCTTTCGGACGTCGCCAATAACCCTATAACCAGAATGATCGAAGCCACCATTGCTGTGAAAATCTGCATTTCCAACACAGCTCTAACCCTCGTCTTGTTCGTCCTTTTTAGTATCACTTTGTCGAAGCTTAATCGCATTAGGGAAAGCATCAAACAGTAAGCAATTGATGCAATTTGAGTGAGCGGGTGACCGATGGCGGGAATGGGTGAACCCGTGCTTGGCTTACCCGGAAAGGAATAGCCATTAATTGTTGAAAAGACGGCTGATAGAGTGATGAGAATTGCAGAGATACTTACGAAGTTGGAGACTTTATGGTGATTGATGAAGTTGGAAAATATAAGGGTGTAAATTAACTGGGTTGCGCAAATTCGAGCGAATCTACTGACAGAAATGTACAAGATCCCGACTGAGTATAACATGGTTGAAGCAGCTAAGAGGATTCCGAGGAAGAAGTAGATTAAACAGAGCTTGAAGAGAGATGGGTTTTCTGTGGAAATGATGGGGGGATTGGGGGGAGGGGTTTTGGAGAAAGAAGAGAAGATAAGTGGGAGGATTAAGATGGGAAATCCAGCGGTTTGAATAAGAGCAATCATCCATGTGCCTCTTCCTCCTTCATTGATGAAAATCTTTTGAAGAATTCTGCCGCAGAATTGGCCTATTATGAGCAAGGTTATGCAGAAGACGACCCAGAACCACCATTTCTTTTGTTTATGAGGTGGTGGTGGGAGAAATTGGGACTGTTCTGTTGAGTGATGAACTGGGATTTGTACTACTTGAACTTCTGCAAAAATGGAATAAGAAAGTTAGTAACTTGTATAGTATTAAAACCAAATTTTTAAAGGGTAATCAGATATCATATAAAAGTGTGTATATATATGTGTGTGTGTGTGTGTACCTTGTTTGTGGTGGTGTGGAGGTGTGGTTTCAGCCATGTCTGCGAAGGGAGGTCTTGTCTGGCTGGGGAACGTCTGTTAATGGAGTTGAAATGCTGGGTCTAGTTGGTTTGCTTTTATTTTGTGAAATGGTGGACTGAGTGGTGAGGTATTTAAAGATTTGTATTACGCGGACAAGCGTTCATCCATGGCGGCTAAATTAAATCCGCTAAATGTGGAAAGTTGCAGTGCAGATGATATTCAAAGACCATGTTTTTGACTTATCCAGCCATCAACTTGGTCGCACTTTGAGGAAAAGAGAGTGGAAAATCTCTACGGCTGATACCTACAGACTCCAATTTATTATAATTTTAATAATGTTTTATTTATTATGTAGTTTTAGTTTCAGGGTAAGTTTTAATTCTAAATGTTTAATTTTAATATATTTTTTTATTAGACAGACGATAAAATTTTAATTAATTTTAGTATTAGTATAATTTTTAATATAATTAATCTATAAATATTTTAATTTTAACATAAGTTTAATTTAGAAAATAAATATAATTTTTTAATTACTTAATGTTATTATTTTCACATATCACAATCTCGATTTTGAATAAATTATAAATAAGAATTGAATTTAACTAACATATAAATTAAGAGAAATAATTTAAAATATAAGTTTTCAATAATTCAGTTAAATTATAATATTGACTTGAATAATTAAATTCATTTTGTTATATATAAAAAAAAATTAAACAAAAGACAGAACATTTTTCATACTTGATCCTTAAATATGTTAGTGTGAGAATGCTTCGTTCCTTTGTATTTATATATTTTTTCAGTATTATTTGAAGCTTTTTTGTTCTTTATAAATTTAAGAGTCTTTTTTTCATAATCTTTTTTCTCTAATGAAATAGAATATTAAATACAATATTAATACATTATAATTATCTTCAATTAAGAAATTTTAGCCGTCATATTTTTTTTTTTAATCGGAAACATAATATTCTACCGTGATAAAATTCAATTAATACAATCACATAAATATATTTGTGAGTTAAATCCCAAATCTACTGAATTAAATAATTTAAATCAACCAGTTATAATTTATACTATACATCTTAGTGAAGTTTGTATCCGAAATCATGAAGTAAAAGTACTAGAAAGTTAATTACTAGATTTAATTTATGCAAATAATAAAATTGTAACACCCACTAATTTTATAATTTTTATTATTATTATTTTAATTTTTTTTAATTTATTTTATTTAGTTTAGTTTATAATTTTTGAATTTTAATTGATTTATTTAATTTAATTTAATTTAATTAAATAAAAATAAAATAATAATAATGATAAAATTGGGTAAAAATATTATTTGGATTTAATTGAAATTGATTTTGGGAAAAAGGGGTGAAAATTAAGATTCTGGGGGTATTTTTGAAAAGAAAATCGGAAACTGGGGGTCAAAACGTAATTTAGAAAAATTGTGCCACGTCAGCGCCACGTCAGCAGCCCAGTCAGTAGCCCTGGCCAACCAGGACCTGCCGCGTGGCAAGACCACGTCGACCCGGGAACGGGCCACGTGGGTGATCCGCATGCGCGCGATCGGACGGCCCAGATGCGTCCCCGCGCGCACGGACGACCCAGATCAAGCGTGCGCACGGACGGCCCATATGCACGCGCACGGACGGCCCAGATGCACGCGCACGGATGGCCCAGATTCAATCAAGTACGAACGGTACAGATTTAATCAAGATGGACGGCTGTGATTAAAAGGCAAAATGGTATAAATAAAACCCCCACACCTGACCACAAAAACCCTAGCCGCATGCCTTCGTCGGAGAAGACAAATCAGACGCCGGAGGAGCCGGCCGCCGCCACCCGCCGCCGTACCGGGGAGTTTTCCAACCGCCGATCGAGGTAAATTTCATACCCCCGGCTCGTTTTTCAATGCTGAGTTTCCCTGTGCCCAAATCGGAGCCAAACTCCCGGCCAAGCGGCTGAAAAACACGGCCGAAACTCAGCAGCGCCACCACGCCCCTCCTCGGTTTTTGCCTCCGATGAGGTCCTTCCCGGCCTCTATTTTGATACAATTTTTATATCACCATGATCACTATTCTTTTCTCTACAGGTTGATCGGAGCCAAATCACCAAAACACGAACCTCGCCGGAGAGCCGCCGCACCCGAGAGCACCGCCGCCGGTAAGCTTTAGTTTTTCGTAATTTTTTGGCCCCCCGAGAGCCCTAGGGTTGTTTTATCGCAGGGACCGATGTAAGTGTGACCGAATTCGGCCGAAAACGGCCAACCCGAGGCGAATCGCCGCCGCAAGCGGCGGCACCGTCGCCAGAGCACGGCAGAGCCGCCGTGCCAGAATTGCGATATTGGTCGAAAGGGGTCCCGGGTCTAATTTGGGATTTTTTGGGACACGTGCAGGTACCTGTAGTGCGTTTCAGTTCCCCGGAAAAATTAGGGACAGCCTGTAGGCGCACTGTAGAGCCGTATTCAGACCCCGAAAATAAGTAAGGACCCCTCACCCTATTTCCTATCACGGTATTAAAGTTTAATAAATGATAAAACGGTATTTCATGAATCAATAGATGTGTGAAATTGTTTAAGGTCGCTAATGGAGCCCGAGTCTGATGTGTTTGTCGATCAGCTATTGTTTGGCCTATTTTACAGTTTTTAAATGCAGTATGAGGTCTGATGTTTTCATTTCATAGTTTCGTGTACATATATCACTGTTTTATTGATTATGGGTTAAATGACTGAGAACCCGATGTTGTATGTTGTCTTGTTTGGCATAAATTACTGGTTTGCTTGTTTGTGTATGATTTGATGATGCTGACTGAGGAAAAAGGGGAATGAAAGGTTAAGTAAATTGATAATTGTATAATGTGGTCAGCCTGACTAGATATCCTGGGAGATGGTGGACGGACCAGGTCCGTAGGGAACCCTATTGGAATTGTGGTCTCTCATACTGGACAAGATATGGAGACATTATGTGTTTTGGCGCCCATACCGGACGGGGTGTGGGGACGGCCCGTTTCACCCTCATACCGGACGGGGTATTGAGGTTTATAGTTTTGGCACCCATACCGGACGAGGTATGGGAATGGCCCTGGAATCTGATTACAAGTGTTAAGGGTTCACGGGTAACGGGACCCCTATGGATCCCCATGGATACTAGTAGGCTGGTAAATGAGGAAAAATATGTTGTGTAACGATTGAAATACAAAAGGCGTGATAAGTATTATGTTATACAGTTCATATGATTTCATGATGATGATAATGTTATTGCTTTCGTATGTTATTTTATGAACTTCACCGAGGTAAGTGGATAGTAAAGGATTTTATTATTGATAAAAGAATTTGTTGTAAATTATGCTCCATTGGTCTTTTTGTATTTTATATCCACCTTTACCTCCGGGACGGTGAGATAGTGTGATGTCTTTACTGGGCTGGTGTAGCTCATTCCTTATTTAATCATTTCAGATTAGGAAGACATTGTTCCCGAGCCCGTTCCGCAGAAAGATGGCGAAGGGGACGCCTGAAGACTCCGTAGTTATATTTATAGATTTCATTTTCGAGTTTCTCTTTTAGTTAGTTTGTTCTTTTATACTTTGAGCACGTTTTTTGTTTTGATGTAAGGGATGTTAATCAAAGTTTTTATTACGCTTCCGCATTTGACATTTTTGATACACATATTTAATTTTAAAATTCGGGAGCCGTTACAAAAATCTTATTTAAAAATTTGAGCTCAAATTTTCAGTCAAGTATTTAATATTAATTTCACGGTAACTTTAATAAGAACTAAATTAATAATAAAATAAAATAAAATAAAAAATGTTCAGCCTTAATTCATTGGTTACTTCTTCTCTAGTAAGAATTAGTGAGGGTCTGATCTTAAACTCAATATCAATGTGTAGAAAATACTTTATTAAATCTCTTATTAATTACTAATTAATGCTTAACTGAATGTACGAATTTAATAAAACAAAATATGTTACTAATTTATGTAAAATAAAAAATTAAAAAAGAGAGAAATAAAATGGTAGGTTCACTTAAAAATACAATAAATTCACAATAGGTAGTGTGTTCTTTCTTTTGAAAGAGATTGTGTATTTAAGTCAAGTGTTATTCTCACATGTATTTTTATTTAAATATTATTTTTATTGTATTATATTAGTTTATATATACTACTTAATTATTAAATATATAAATTTAATAAATATATATTATTAATTTATATAAAATAAAAAGAGAAAAATAAAATGATAGATTATACGATAAATTCACAATAAATAGTGTAATTATCAACTAAGCCGCAAAAAAGTGAATAAAACAAAGAACATATCATGTGATTCATATGATTTTTTTTTTTTTGAAGTACTTATTTTGTCTGAATTTTAATTTTCATTCTACCATTAATTATGTAATATTCAACTCATAATTAAAACCCTTTTATATGGTTTTGAATCACTAGAATAATGTATTTTACATATCATAATTAATAAATTACATTTATTTTTACATATGTTTTCATTAAAAAATTATGTTATTATTATTATATAAAAAAATAATCAATAATAGAAAAAAAAAACTAATTTGCCGTCATTAAAGAATTTTATAATAAGTGCTATTACCTTATATATACTAAATTAAATTTTAATTATT
>NW_019014615.1:761504-789281 GCF_000150535.2 Carica papaya | reverse complement strand
AAATCAAATTTCTCTTCATTTAAGGAACATGTCAACACTCAATGGTCTTGATGATACCATCAAACATTTTTAATATGATATTACTAACCTTAGCTACAGATAACGAACTGTCATCTCCCATATACACGGTACCACTCGTCTGCTTGTAAGTAGTAAACTAATGCCTATGTGGACACATGTTGAATGTAGCACTAAAATCAAGAATTCATGAGTTTTTTTATTATTTAAATTCACATATAAAACTACCCTAACACTGCTGCTATCACTATCATTAGAATTATCTCTGTTGACTATATTAGTAAAACTCTCTTGCTCTTTTTCTCTCTTCAGCATGAGACAATTTTTTCTAAAGTGACCATTCTTCAACACTCAAAATAGTTTTCCTTTTTACCTCTAGATTTTAATTTGCCTATTCTCTGTATCCTTCCCCTACTTACCAAACCTTTCCCTTCTATTTTATACTCAGTAAAGTTTTTTTGTAACTCTTTTGATTTTAGTGTGTTGCTAACATCTAGTGAAATACTAGTTTTTCCATACAATATAGTATTAACAAAAGTCTCATAAGAAGATGGTAATAAATATAGAACAATCAATGTCTGATCTTCATTTTCAATCTTAAAATCTATATTATTCAGGTCTATAATTAAAGAATTAAACTTATCAAGGTGTTGTTTAATGGGTGTACCTTCCCTTATTCTAAAATTTTATAACTTCTTCTTCAGATAAAGGCGGTTCATCAGCAATTTTACGGAGTACAAATCTTCTAGTTTCTTTCACGCAGCTGAAGTTGAAATTTCTTCAGCAATCTCTCGCAGAACATTGTCATTGATATTCATAAAAATCACACATAAGGCTCTATCCTGCATACTTGCCTTTTCTGACTCTCTCATACCCTCGAGATATCTTTCTTCATTTGCCTCCCATAAACCTTGTAGTACTATGAATGATCTCATTCTAATCTTTTATAGATTGAAATTCGTACCACCATCAAACTTCTCTATCTTATACTTTGTGAATATCATCTCAAATCCTTAAATTGTGCACCAAAAAACCAAATAGAGAAAAAAAAAACACTATCAGAAAGAAAAAAATACTCACAGGGAGTCACCACTGGACAAAAAACCATTAAACGCAATCACCAGAACCCAGCACGCGCCTGTACGCGCTGCTATGTGGTCCTCCACGTGCTGTTACACACGCAGCCACTGGTTGCCTCTTGCCGTTGACAGAAAACACCAAAAAAAGCACAGAAGCATGCGGCTCGACGAATTTGACAAAGATTTAGTAAAAACGAGTTGAAACACCGCTAGGAACGCCGTAAAACGGGCCTCGAGTGAACTGGGTGTCGTCATGTTGGTTCATCTTCTCTCGCATGCATTCTCCTTCTCCGGCTCTAGTTTCACACACAGATGGGGCCAAACGTCGCGAATCAGCCTTCTTTTTCTCTTCTCTAACCCTCCTCTTCGAGCAAGTCGGTTTTCTTCGTGTGAGTCGTTGCTCATCCGAGCTTCTCCATTTTAGGTCTGATTTCAACAGTCGCCACTCGCACAACCCGGCTTTCTCCCTCGTCAATCTGGTCGAACAGATCTGAGCACGGACCATTTCGTCCGTTCAAGCCGCGGTGTTCACCATTTTGGCCTCTTTGCACGGTTTAGCTTCTTCAGGTAACTAGAAAAAAACTAGATTTAATTTAATTTTTTTCCTCACTGACTGATCTGCTTTCTCTCTCTAATCAAGCTAAAACTCGAACTCTGATACCACTTGTTGGAAAAAATTAATCCCTAAATCATGCACAATCATACCAAAGTAAAAACAGAAAGAAAAGAACACAAGTATTTTACTATTTATAGAGTACATCATTAATAGGTTAACAAACTTATTTATAAAGAGAATAGCAGAGTTTTTAACAAATAAAAACTCTATAGGATATACATCAAATATTTCTTAAAATAAATATAAAAAAAAAAATCTAAATAAACTATTCCAAAAATATAGATAAATATCGTCAAAATTCAAGACACATCAGTATAAACTAATCTTAATTAAAATTTATATGGGTCAATTCCATTTCAATTGGTAGTATTGAAGGTTTATTTTGTGCGAACATTTGGAATAATTATATAACTTGTATTATAAATTTTATTAAAATTAAAAAGTATAATTTAATTACAATTAATGTAATATAATCTCTTAATAACCAAACATAAATATTACAACTAATTTTCCACTACAAAATAAATATAAAAAAAAAATCACAGCATCATAAAAGACGAATATTTCAAATTACACTACACAATTAACAGAAAAAATTAATAAATGTTAATCTTAGGCTTCACCCTCGTTCTGTTCCGAACCTTCTTCTCCAGTCTCTCCATCTTCAAACCTATAAAGCTGATAAAGGTAAAACCCAAAACCCACCAGAGCCAAAGGCATGGCGATTATCTTCCACACCGACATTGACCCATCAAAGAACAGAGCTGCAACTACTGGTAAAAATGGCATCACAAACACATTAACCACATTCGAGAAAAATGGCGAAACCAACAGAACCAAACCCACAGCTCCAACAGAGAAAGCTTGCCAACCCAAACCAGCCCCTACCAAAATCAACACGTAACCTTTCGTCCCTTTGTTGAACCCTGAAACGAAGCTTAGAGTACTCGTCCTTTCAGATGTTGCCAATAACCCTATAACCAGAATGATCGAAGCCACCATTGCTGTGAAAATCTGCATTTCCAACACAGCTCTAACCCTCGTCTTGTTCGTCCTTTTTAATATCACTTTGTCGAAGCTTAATCGCATTAGGGAAAGCATCAAACAGAAAGCAATTGATGCAATTTGAGTGAGCGGGTGACCGATGGCGGGAATGGGTGAACCCGTGCTTGGCTTACCCGGAAAGGAATAGCCGTTGATTGTTGAAAAGACGGCTGATAGAGTGATCAGAACTGCAGAGAGACTTATAAAGTTGGAGACTTTATGGTGATTGATGAGGTAGGAAAATGTAAGGGTGTAAAATAACTGCGTTGCGCTAATTCCAGCGAATCTACTGACAGAAATGTACAAGATTCCGACTGAGTATAACATGGTTGAAGCAGCTAAGAGGGTTCCGAGGAAGAGGTAAATTAAACAGAGCTTGAAGAGAGATGTTTTTCTGTGGAAATGATGGGGGGATTAGTGGGAGGGGTTTTGGAGAAAGAGGAGAAGATAAGTGGGAGGATTAAGATGGGAAATCCAGCGGTTTGAATGAGAGCAATCATCCATGTTCCTCTTCCTCCTTCATTGATGAAAATATTTTGAAGGATTCTGCCGCAGAATTGGCCTACTATGAGCAAAGCTACGCAGAAAACAACCAAAACCCACCATTTTCGTTCTTTATGAGTTGGTGGTGGGAGAACTTGGAACTGCTCCGTTGAGTGATGAACTGGGATTTGTACTACTTGAACTTCTGGAAAAATGGAGTAAAAAAGTGAGTAACTTGTATAGAATTACAACCAATTTTTAAAGGGTAAGCAGATATCATACAAGTGCGTGTGTGTATTTACCTTGTTTGTGAGGTGTGGTTTCAGCCATGTCTGGGATGGTTGAGGAAGGTCTGTTAATGGAGCTAAAATGCTGCGTCTTTGGTTTGCTTTTGTTTTGTGGAATTGGATTGAGTGGTGAGGTATTTAAAGATTTGTATTACGCGGACAAGCGTTCATCCATGGTGGCTAAATTAAATCCACTGGATCTGGGAAGTTGCATTAAAGCAGATGATATTCAAAAAACCAGGTTTTTGACTTATCCAGCCGTCAACTTGGTCGCACATGAGGAACTCAGAATTATTGACTGAATTTTTAATTTTCACTTACTTTTTACTAAATTCAGAAAAAATCAAGAACCGTTTGACCGAAAAAATATAATAATAATGAACAAAAAAAATATGTAATGCGCGAAAAAAAAAAACTACTTGATAGGTTATATTATAATTTTAATAATTTCTTTATTTATTGTGTAGTTTTAGTTTCAGCTAATTCTATATGTTTAATTTTTTGTTAGACGGTTAATAAAATTTTAATAATTTTAGTATTAGTATAATTTTTTTAATATAACTAATTGATAAATGTTTTAATTTTAACATAAGTTTAATTTAGAAAACAAATATAATTTTTTGGCTACTTAGTGTTATTATTTTCCCATAATCACATTCTTAATTTGAATAAATTATAAATAAGAATTAAATTTATCTTACATATAAATTACTGAAAATAATTTAAAATATAAATTTTTAATAATTCAATTAAATTTTAATATTAACTTGAACAGTATTTTTTTAATTGGAATGAACAAAAATTAAAATATTTATTTAAAAATAAACAAATAAATAGACAATACTAATTCATTGTAATTGTCATCAATTAAGAAACTTTAGCCACCATAATATTCTTCTCATTATAATTATAATAATTTACTGTGATAAAACCTAACTTGATTATTATAATTGTATTAAAATATTAACGAGATAAATTACAAATTGTAATTTATGATTCAGTCGTGATATTATTTTTTTGTTCAAAATTATAATAGTCTATTGTGACAAATTTAAATATGATTATTGCAATACTACCAAATCATTAATGAGTTAATTCCTAAATCCATTGTGAGCTTCTGTCAATTAAGAAATTTTAGCCAGCCCAAATGTTTTTCTAGTTCTGATCATAATAACACAATATAAAAAAGTGCAACTTAATTATTATAATCCCACACCAAAACACTAATAAGAAACTTTAAAGTCACTGTAAATACAAAATCTAATTCCATTATTGTATTCCTACTAAAGTACAACCCAATTATTCTATTTCTACCAAAACACTAAATAAATTAAAATATAAATCAATTGAATCAAAAATTATAAAACGATCATGACTAATATATAATACATATACAACTTGAAATCTTAAAGTAAAATGTTAGAAATTTAAACACATAATCATAATCATAATCAAAGTCTTATCCAAAAATGTAAAGAAGTTGGATCGCCCAAAAAAAATTTGAGCTCAAATCAAAATCAAAATCTTTCTGAGAAAAATCATGTGAGGAAAAACCAATGAACAAAGGGTTTAATACAAAATTATAATCTACATTCGTTCACAAATGAATTTTTTCTTTACAATACACAAATGGAATTGATTAAAAAGAAAGGAAGAACAAATAAATTTACAGAACAAAATTCAAACTTCACAAACAGAAAATTAAACATGAGCCCTTTTAAAACGACGAAGCTCATGGAGATAAGAAGCCAAGCCCAAAACAGCTAAACCCATGGCCAAAATCTTAATCCAATACATCGGTTCTTCAAAAAACAGAGCTCCAGCAACGGTCAAATATGGCAGCACTAACACATTCACCAAATTCGAAAACAATGGAGAAACCAACAGCACCAGACCCACCGCCCCAACCCAGAACACCTGCCAACCTACTCCAGCTCCAACCAGTAACACCACATAACTCGCCGTCCCCTTGTTGAAATTTCTGACAAAACTGGCCGTCGTCGTCCTCTCCGATGTTGCCAATAACCCAATTACCAGAATCAACGAACCAATTAACGCTGTAAAAATCTGCATCTCTAGTATAATCTCAACACTTCTCTTCGTGTTCCTCTTCAGTATCACTTTGTCGAAGCTGAGTTTTATTAGACAGAGGAGGAGAGAGAAAGCAGCCGACGAACCCACCATGAACGAATGACCGATGGCGTTTCCCGCGTGGAGTCCTTCAACAGGCCTAGTCGGAAAGGAGAAATCGGGAATAGCTAGGACGGCAGATCCAGTCACGATAACGACTGAGATTAAAATCCAGATAGTCAATTTTTGGCGATTGATTATGAAAGTAAATATTAGGGTATAACCTAACTGGACTGCTGTCATTAGAGTCAAGTTAGGGAGAGAAAGGTAGAGAATCGCAATTGAGTAGAACAGAGTTGAAGCAGCTAAGAGAACACCGAGCAACAAGTAAATTATACAGAGGATGAAGAGAGATTGGCCAGTGGTGGTGGTGGTGGGGGTGATGGGGGTGATGGGGGGATTATTAGGTCTGGGATTTTTAGAGAAAGAGAAGAAGAGAAGTGGCAGGATTAAGAGAGGAAATCCTGCCGTTTGAACAAGTGCATACATCCATGTCCCTCTTCCTCTTTCGTCGACGAAAGTTTTCTGTAGAATTTTACCGCAGAATTGGCCGATTATCACTAATCCAATGCACATAAACACAGATAACCACCATCTCCGTCTGATTTTATCCTCATCCTCATCCTGTTCCTGCTGTGTTGACTTATGAACCGGAATTTCTACTTGAACTTCTGCAACAAAAAATACACATTAAATATTTATCAATTAACATAAAAGATATATATATATATATATATATATATAATTGAAACGAATATGTATATATCTGTACCTTGATGGCGGTGCTGTGGAGATTTACTCGCCTCCATAATTCTCTAAATGAAGAGAGAAAAGAAAATATGAACTGGTTTTCGAGCTTCTTGTTCTTGAGAAATCATGGAGTGTTGTTTAAATAAAATATGAATCAAGATTTTGTAAATCCGTTCCATTTCGGCGGCGATTCAAAGTTAAAAGAAAGCTGTTGCCTGGTTTGCGAAAATAATAAAGAAGAAGATGAGTAAATGGTTCAAAGGGTCTTAATATTGTTTCAAAGCGTGATTTCTGGTTCCACCATCACCATCCAACTGGGTGGAGTACCAGAGACTCTTTTGTAGGATAAGGATTAATGATTAATTAATTAAGATATTATTAAAAAATTTAACTCTTAATTTCTCATCAAAGCTGTTAAATCATAATATATGAGTTATTTCAAGCTTATCCAATAAAAATAAGAATATACGACCAAAATGCACGTATAAAGATTAATACTTGATTTAGTGAAACAAACAGAGAACCAAGATTCGAAGAAGAAAATCATCTATGGCCGATCTTTTGTTCTCTGCGATCATCAAGATGGTTCTGGTAAAGATAAGAGGCAAAACCCAGAATACCCAACACCATAGCCACAATTTTAATGGCATTCATCTCCTCCCCATAAGCTATTAGAGCAAACAGAGGCACAAATGGCAAACACAACATGCTAATGAAGTTAGAAAACAGAGAAGAAACCAAGAAGATAAGCCCCAGAATTCCCACTGAACAAATTTGCCAAGCCAAAGCAGTTCCAACCAAAGTCAACACATAACCCGTTGACTTCTTATTGAATCCCTCCATCTCTTTCTTCAATCCCAAGAAATCTCCACTGGCAAACAATCCCACCATGCAGACAATTGTAGCAACAAGAGATGTGTAGATCTGCATCTCCAAAACGACGCCTAAGCTCTCCTTCTTCAGGACTTTGTCGAATGAAAACTGCATCAGAGAGAGCAATAAAGCATAGGCCGCTGAGGCAGCTATGGTGCAAAAGAATCCGATTATGTAAAGGCTCTTTTGATGATCAGTTTCTGCATCTTTGTATTTCGTGCTGTAATCGCCATGAATGGCTACTAGCATGGCTGACAAAGTGAGGAGGAATACAGAGGTGAATATCAAAGGAGTTAGTTTTTCTTTGTTGATGAAGAAGGAGAAAATTGAGTTGAAAATCAACTGGGTTGCACAGAGGATGGAGTAAGTTGACAGAGGGAGAAAGATAAGACCTAGTGTGTACAAAATATTGTCTATACCAAGAAGAAGACCAAGAGAGAAGTAGATTGATGATTTGGTAGTTAAAGAAGGTTGGTTTGGTGGGTTATTGGGAGGAGTGTTATGATCAGGAGAATTAGGGAAGAAGAAGAAGGGAAGGTAGAGAACTGGAAATGCAGCAGTTTGCACAAGAGCTCCCATCCATAAACTCTTACCACCTTCATCATAATAGAGTTTCCCGAGAATAACGGCCCCAGATTGTCCGATTAAGAGGAAGGCTATATTTGCTACCACCAAAACCCACCATTGCCATCGCTTTAGTTTGATGATTTGTTGCCGATGATTAGACATATCATTCTCTGGTACCATTTGTTGATGATCAGTCATCTTGTGCGGACTTTGCTTTCATATGTCACCAACGTTGAAAAACAATCCTCCAAGGCCTTGTTGCTAATTGTTTAATGATTAATATCGAAGATAATTTTTATGTCCTTTGTACCTGTCTTGTCTTTTTTACAATAATTGCAGAATATTTATTGCCATGGGACCAAGTATTGACCTTTCTGTTTTGGCTCTTTTCTTTGAGGCAGATGTTCCTTTTAAACGGCTAAGATCAAGAGTATGATAAACTTGGATTCTCCATGGATTTTTTCCCCGGTGAAAGAGGATTTGTGTCTAAACAAAATGATTAAATTATCAAATAATGAATTTCTGAATGAGTTATCCTAGCATAATCTGCAACCTTAAATTGCAAGTGATCTGTAAAACCTCAGAGCCCATTAGCCACAATTCGTAATCAGGATTTTGACACAATTTGAAAGTGAATATATTTACAACAGACTAAAGAAGAAAAACTCCTCTTCTCTTGACAAAACTGGTAGAAGATGGACCAGGAGGAGACCCAGAAAGCAAAATGGTAAAATGCTGGATTCCAGGCGAGCTTAATAGCTTCTTAGCACCCTGTATGTCAGGTAATGAAAAAAATAGGGCGTCAGTACGGATTAATGTAAAACAATGCTTTTATAGAATGACGAGGTTCCAGAACCGAATTCGTGTCAGGATGATTCTGACCTTCCCAACTGAGAGAGCTCAGGTTCTGCCAATAGCATATCTTGTAGTTGTTTACCATACATTTCTCTATCAGAGCTGCAAGATGAAAAGAAAAAGAAACCTCTATGTTAATTTCCTAGGGCAAAAGCAGTTCCTAAATATCGAGGAAAATGTGAAAAAAAAAATCATAATTTTTTAAAATATGAGTGCGTCAGTGTAATGGATGCATGGGGAATGGTCATAATCAGATGCAATGATTTCTTTTTCTAAGGAAGAATTATATTGATCATCAAAACAAGATGACCGCTAACCTCACATACATTGGAGATATACAAAACAAATACATATTTATAATGTAACCAAACCATTCAAAGAGCAGAAGAATTGCGGAAGAAAAGAATGAAGTCTACCTGAAAAGACAATCAAGGGAGAGCAGCCTGTGATGGAGTGCAAAATCACGACCAACATAAGTGACGACCAAGCTACCTGCATCTGGATGCGGCCAGCTTCTGGAAGTGGGAAACCGAAGTATGAATGTGCCAGGCTCTTGAAGGCCCCGTGGACCTTGGAGTGAATTTTCTGCTTCTTCCTTTGTAACAAACCCTTCTATCCATTTAGGTGATGCAGAATTCCACATTGCATTTATCCAGTCTCTTGAGAGTGTATAGGCAACAGGATATAACCAACACCACATTCTCTCAAAGTTTTCTTGCACCACATAATCATGGCATCCAGCAATTCTTCTGAGAAGCTCAAGGTCCTTGAGAAATTATTAAATTAACACATTAAACGGATTGCCATAATGCTATAGTTTCCACACCAGTTCATAATCAATAAACTCGTATTAGCGTGCTCAGCAACTCGAAGCTATTTCCAATGCTTATAAATTGAGAATGATAACAACTGAGGCCAGTAAGACAGAGAGAAGAAACCTGTTGAGTAAGAGATCTAGTATTGCAACAAGAAATCTTCATGAATTGCTCTTCAATCTCAAAAACCACATTTTCCCAATGAACTTGGTGGTTGTTCTCTGAGATTGAATTCCAAGCTTTTTCTCCTTCTGCTATCAATCGTTTAGCCATATGTATTTGGTAACTGAAGCAGAAAAGAACTTTTAATTATCAAATAAACTGAATTTATTGTGGTTTCCATGTATTTGATGCAAGATCCCCCCACAGAAATGGCAGCAATCAGTTGAATGTTCCAATACCCTAGTAGGTTAAAACGTAAAAACCATAAATGACGGCATTGGCATACTGATAAAGAAGCTTCAACTTAGAAGAACACTTGAGGCCCATCTGAATGTGCATCGTGTGCACCATAGTTGTCTCTCCTTGGAGGGCTAACGAGTACCAAAACTCCAAAATATTGAACTAAAGAAATTGACTTCGCAGATCAGAACAGAAATGATGCACACATATTTTGATGGGTTTTGGAGGAGCATCCTACAAGAATACAATAATCAATGATAATGGTGTTCAGAAACAACATACCTGTGATGAGAGCATCCTGAAAAAAGGGAAACCTGATCTGCAAAGTCGAAAAGTTCTGTATCAGATGCATTTGTCACAATTTCCTTCAGCAGAAGGGACCTGTCAGTCAAGCGTCCAAGACAGTATTTAAAAATGGCCAAATCTGAAATCGGATTTCTAGAACTTGACATGCTCCTGAATGCTGGATCTCTAACTTCAGTACTCTCCGAATCAGATGAAGAGTTCTCTGCTTCTTCAAGGTTATTAGGTCTCTCCTCCAATCTTGAATCATATGCATTCCCATTCTAAATGGAAATTGTAATTTAGAGGAATAGAATAAGCAGTAAGTACCAGAGGCAAAAAGCTCCAAGATTAAGAAAATCTTTTCAAGTCATCCAGGTATTCTAAAAAGAAATATCAAATCTTGGGTAAGGATGCATAACTCAAGATATATTAATTGATGGCTTGACTTTTCTGGTATAGCAACTGGGATAATAAAGAGAAGTTCTCTGTACAAAGTTCTATTAAATCTGAAAACTGAATTATATGTCAGGTTCTTTCTAGTATAAAATCCTTAAATCTTCTACATTTTTTTTGTCCAAGTTTGTAAAGAAAAAGCAAGAACATTTTGATGATATAAAACGAAAATAACTAAAACGGACCAGGAAATTACAGTCAAGTGTTTCAATGTAAGATTGCCAAATATAGGTATCTGAGCCTAAGACTCACTTGTAGGTTATGTTTAGAAGAAACTTAACAATTTAGAATTTATTTGGAATGTATACTTTGTTCAACCATGAGAGGATTAAAATCAAACTTCAAAGAATTAAAATCCAACTCCAAATGGATTCAAGCGGAATTTAAACGATCATCAGTTTGAATATTCCACACGGAGTCATTATGAGCTGAAATTTTGTATTCTTAGTTGAACAGAATATATATTTCAATATGATCTCCAGAAAAATAACTTATTTATTCCGAACTTACCAATAAACTACGGTAAGATATAAAATATTAAATTGCTTTCATGGGAATACAAGAAACATAAAACATAATAAAAAAAACACGAAAACACTTTTAATTTTCGTTTCTAATTTAATTCATGAAAGTAAGAAAAAGTTGCATATTTAGAAAATAATTAAAGCAAAATAAATTAGTTTTTTAGAAAATACTAAAAATAATATTTAAAAAAATTTTAATTTCATCATCATTTTCACTATCATTTTGCTTCATTTTTAACTAATTTGTACATGTTTTCTAAAAACAAAACATAAAAGGTAAGAAAAAAAAAACTAGAAAATATTTTCATGGATCAATCAGAACCAATTTTTATTACCATCCTAGCATTAATATGTGGATAATGCTGTGCCAAATAAAAAATGGAATTATTGGCACCTGTTTAGCAGTGCAGCCATAAGAATTGCATTCTTCTTCAGGTCGCTCCACTATGGATATCCTTTCTTCTCCCAGTCTGCACCGTTTCAACGAAGGAGTAGGTGTTGCTTCACCTATGGTATGATGCCGAAGTTCTGACGAGTTGTCGTCTAACCCACTTGACTGAGTTTCATTTAGCAGATGGCTAGCAGAGGTTGTTCTTTTCCAAATAACAGTGGCTGTCCGTGTATTACGACTCCGGGAAATACAACGAATTGGATTGGAAAGTACCTCAAAGAAAGGATATCCCTTAAGTTTCAGAATTTGAAACTTAATGCAGAACAGCCTGTTATCACATTTGGATGAAAGCTGAAACAGAAGCAAAATTAAAACAAATAATCTTCAGTGGATTCCAGAAATTTATGTACATCCACAGCTAAACTTAACTAAATTACAATTCAAGCACCAAGTTGAAAAAATTTCATCAATATGTTGGGAATCAATGTTGAATAAAAATTTGTCTTTATTTATCATTATGAAAAGATTTTGCAGTGCAGTTCTACAAAATAGCTGATAACTGGACTCTCTGTCATATTATCACAAGCATTTCTAGGGTCCATCTGTATACGCGATTATAAGAAGAAATAAACAAGTATTTACAGCTCATAAATAAAATGCATTTGATGGACAACATTTCCATCTCCTGCATTCAAAGCCCAAGCTAAACTTCTTTGATCGGACCATCATGGTATCAACTGAAGAGACAAGTAGCTTGGTAGTAAACAGGTGATTAGATAATAAGATCATTGCTGGCAATCATATAAAAGATAATATGTATTTTATTTAATATCAACACCTGAGATATCTTAAGCTTAAAAGATGCACGCCCTCGCAATAGTTTGCTTGGTCTATCACCTGAAGCAAATTCTATCCCATCATAGCTTGCCAAAAGGGGTGGCTCTGCATCACCTGTCTTCTCCACAGGGGTCCCACTATCAGCGTATAAAAGTGAAGCAACAACCTATTACAGAAAACAATGAGCCGAATCATACTATATAATATTCAAGGATATAACCTCATGTCCAGAATAAATTCTGTACTTACAGCAGTTAGTTCCTTCCTCTTATTTCCATTACTAGTTTTGCTTACTCTCATTCCTTATGGTTTCTAATAAATCTCATTCCTTTTGATCTTTTCAATTTCTAGATGTCTCTTCTCTCTTCTTAACTTTTAGTCCTTCCATTTTTTCTCATTCTTTTTTTATATGATCAATCTTTTATTTCTTTTTATGTTCATCTTTAGTCTTTTTTTTTATTTATTCTAATACTCTTTCGTACCCATTTTATATTCTTTTCACTATTGTTATGTTCTTTTTATTTTTATTTTCTCTTTGCAGATTTCTTTCCTATTTTTTATCTTGTCCATTTTATTTTTTTCTCATCAATTAACTATAATTATCTAAAAATAAAGTATATACTAATGAAATCTCTAAAAAAATTGTTCAGGAACTTTAAGAAGCATGAGGTATGTGAATATGTTAATATTTACTGAAAAAAGATCATTTTTCCTAAGTTTATCTTAAATTTCAACTTCTATTTAAAACAAGTTATTTAGACTAATAAATAAGTTATGAGATTTCGAATTCTAAAAAGCATATAAACATTATTTATTCTTAATAAATAGAGGAAAGAATAAATTACAAGTGTGTGATAATTATTAAGATATAATTCTATATGAATTCAATAAAAACAATATCTTCATAATGTTATATTTTAAATATATCATGAATTATCCATTATTCAAGAAACTTGATACATAAATCTTGAGTACCCTTGAGAAGTAGACGTAAATTGATCTATAAGAATGAGTAATGACCAATTTTCATATGCCTAGCAAAAGACAAGAACCCATGGAATGTTGGTTAGAAAACAATCTTACTTTACCTCTATTATCTTTTCTTTTGAGAGAGAAAACGAAATAAATAGGATTGCATAACTTAGAACCACATCCAGACAAAATTTTGAAATAGAAAATTTAGCTGTAATGTAATGAGTGAAATAAAACGGATCACTTAGGCAGCATATAAGAGAAATCATCACTACTGACTATTTCTTTTAATGCAATAGATTGGAAACAGAAAAAAATCTTATCATATTTTTTTGAGAGAAGTAATTAACATGGTGTTCATATATCCACTCCATAATATTTAGTTTTATTTTTCCTTCTTCAGTATTGATTGCTTGAGGTTAAAAATCAACTTATAATGGAATATATTTAAATTTTTCAAATATGATAATCATATATCTAATAATGTTTTTAATGCACAAAGTACAAGTAACACCCTAATTATGCATTAGCAGAGGCACAATACTAACAAAGAATAAACATTATGTCATTGGGTATATGATGGCTAACGTCTGAAGATATTCACCTCCATTTCCTTGGTCACTGTCTGGCCAATGGCATTTGATAGAATAAGGTCCAAGGAGAAAATCCTGCGACAAGATGCCTTTAAATGGCAAAAGTAAGGACAAGTCTCAAAGCTTTCACCATAAAAATTGCTTTTTAGCTCACAGCTTGAAAGTTGATGAATTCTAAAGTATATAATCTTCAGGCAGAGAGATAGATACCAATTCACGATATTATACTTAAGAATCAACAGGATGAAAATTAAACAAATTAAAAACCAATACCAAGTTTTACTTTTCTCTACTTTCTTTTTTCTATTATATATTTCTAATTCGAAGCTAAACCTTGAAGAAACTAAATTCAGAAATCCATGTCCATGGCAACAAAATCTTAAGCTCTCTGGTAACACACTAAGTGTTCCTTTAGGCTCTACCATTATCATGTAGAATGAAGAATTAGAATATTAGTAGCTAGTTGTTACTTAGAAACGTTTTATTGAAAATGCTTCAAATAAGAGAATAGAATGCTCCAATGAAAATGATCAAACAAATCTGAGCTTTACAATCACTGATAATTAGTTAACACAGAACAAGAGACACCAATGCTTTTAACGAACAATACAGCATTCAAATACAAATGCAAGATTTATGATTTCCAACTCCCTTTTTCTTAATTATATCCAAAAGATTGCAAGACCCATCCGGTTAAACTTTTAAACCTTGTGAAGAAATTAACAACATCTGGATGATATTTTATTGTTTATTTTGGCAGTTTAAACTAACAAGATAATTTTCTTCACAATGTTAAATTGACAAGATAAGTAACATACGGAAGAAATCTACCTTCAATTGTTAACACCGTAAATGCACCATGAAATAAATTTCTTGCCAATTTGAAGGGTTTGAATTCTAAAATTAAAACAGACACAATAGAAGGAGGAGATATAACACCAAACGGAATTGATTCAAATAATTAAATTGTTCTGTTACAATATAATTCTGGAAAAATATAGAAAAGGTTGACTTAAAAATAAAATTAGGGTTCTGCTTGATGACTCTATGGATGAACACTGATATCACGTTCCAGAGATTATACTGTTAAAAGAGTAGCAAATTTAAACTTTCATCTAAACCCATATAAACAGAGAAAAGATTGTGTTAATTTAGAAACTCTAACCTTGCCGCCAACAATACTCCAAACACCATCACTGTCTACTTCAATTTCAGAGGTAGATGAATTATCAATAGATAAATGTAATGGTGGGTCCTGGCATCAGATAGGCATCATAAGAAATAAAGAAAATAGACATGCATATCAAAAGGCAGCAAAGAACAGCAGAAACTAAATGCAATTACAAACCTCCACATAGTGTTCCTTGAGATAAATTCTTGAACGCACAACTTTTGCATTGTAGATATAACCTTGTACACTATAACCATCGCCACCAACACTAAACAATGTCATCTTCCTCGGAAAATCTGGGTTGGAGTCTTTGTTCAGCAAGGACGATAGAAATTGCTCCCCCACAATATCACCATCAATGTGAAGACGCACAAAATTTCTAGAAACCTGACATGACACTAAGAACAAGCATCTCAAATTCTCTGTAAAGGACATCTTCACTTATGCAGACCACTGGGTGAAAACACATGCATGCTGTGTAAGACTGCAGTTGAAAACAGAGTAAAATGACTCCGGAAAGATATATGGTGTCTAAGCACGAAATGAATGAAGTATTTTAATAAATACCTCCATTAGTTCAAGGTCTTAAAAGAAACATTCAAGAAGCTAAAGAGTGGCACAGAACCATCATGATCAAACAGATGCAGTGTTAGGCATTATAATGCAGAACAAGAATATCCCAGTTTAAAGCAACTGAAAATTTAAAACCATACACTATTCATTTGTTTCCATCACCTGTGGAAATTGTAAGTAATAATCATCTTTATGATGATTGAGGTTATTGATTCCTGTGCTTACTTCGGCACTTAATGGAAGTCTATGAGATGGTACTTCCCCTTTTAATGAAGTTCAGTTTTTTAGCAGACATCTGATAATCTTTTCTCTTTGCAACATTTATTCCAGGATGTGAGCAGAAAACACTAGCCCTCTTACGTACATGTTTCAAGGTATGTCAGAGATGCAATTAATTTCTAGGGAAAGGAAGACACTATCACATTAAAGTCAATTTTTTTATTTAGAACTTACTCTAAGAAATTAGACGTGTTATTTTTAAATGACATGAGCAGCACAGTTTGTAACATAGATCCACATAGAAATCCGAAGAAACAGTGTGCCTTCAGGTGCCATAAAGTGAATAAAAAGCTTAGAATGCTGAAAATATACTTAAACCTCTCCAAACTTCAAATAATATAACTATCAAGAACACCCATAGAATCCCGTTCCATTCATGAATCTTTTTATTCTCATAATGTTAAGGAAAGAAAAAATGTGCAGGAAAAAAAGTATTAGAACAGAACAAAGTAAAAGTTGTCAAGTAAATTGCAAACTTGTAGTCTATAGATCAGTTCTCATGGCAGCTTCAAGGTAAAAATATTACCTCGCATCCAACATGAATCCATTTTTCTAAAGGAAACTCAATTTTCATGGGTACATTTGGAACTTCTGTCCAGGAGGCAGTATTTCCAGGATCTGGAGCTTCCCTGTGTAAGAGAGTCAATGGCAAAAGCATCATCATCTTGTTTTCATTTAAAACAAGGAAGGGAGCACTGACACTCATATCCATGTGCACCTGCAAATAAGACATAGTTATTGACCAACCAATGGAAGCTATAAGAGAACAAATTATCAAAGATATAAGAAAATACAAATTCAAGGAAGCATTATAAGATAGTAAATCTCACATATGAATCATGAGATGTAACATCTATTATCCATTACACTTAAATGGACTATAAAACATGCAAAACAGGAATAAACTACGGCATGAATAAACACAAATATGTATGAGTCTAGAGCGAATATCAAGACAATAGCCACAGAATAGAAGGGGAAAAATGACAGGAAAAGAAAGCCATGTAAAACAGACTGGCTGTTGAATTTACAAGCACACATCAGGGACTAATTTATGACCATGTTTCCATAAGCCTCCACAAGTAAGTTGTGATGAAAACCCAAAACTTGCTTAAACAGGAGGGAAAAAAAAATCATTTAACCAAGCAAACATGGCACTCACTTTGACTAAAAGCAAGCCAACAAAAGATGTGCTACAGAAACAAAAAGGAAAACAAAAGAACAAGTAACAAAGAAAAACTACATAACAAAAGTGAGGACCGTAATAGAAAAAGTATCAAGCTTTTGCTAATGGAAACATGGAGCTTCTATATGTAATGAATTTTTACAGCAATCTAAGACCAAAAAACCATAAAATCAAGTTACTCACTAAGATATTGAGCAAGAAACATGGGAAAAAAACGAACAAGAAGAAGACAACAAATTTATGAAAAATTACATACTGACAAGTGAAACTCATAAAAGTGACAAATTTGTTGTGATACAGTTGTTAGTCATACATTTGGAGGTCCATGTTACAAAATATTTGAAAATCTTTCTCAAAAGCAGAAACTTTTTGAAATTTGAATAAAGCTATACCTTACTCATAGAAAATTTACACGCCCGAAATAAATCAGAAACGCGCAATATAATATTAGATGACTCAGTTTTCATATGTGATTGAACTTAGCAACCTACCATAACATTTTTTTGAACTTTTTTCACTAACAAAACTGCGGAAAAATACAACTTAGATAACCATCACACCAATATAAGCAGCACATTTAATATGATGAACAGAAAGTTGCAGCTTCCCATCATTTATTTATATAACTATAAACACCCAGAATATGAGGTTCACAAATCAACGATTACACATACCAAAAACAGACAAGAGACTTCGCCCCAATGTTCATTCCTGACAACCACTTCAGGTGGTTGAGGTTCAGTTGTGGGGTTAAAACTCCTGTTTAGACATAGGCATATCCCCTTAACAAAAGTGCTCAACCAAAAATATAAAAACTAAGAAATACCATTTTACTTTCTCTATAAATGAAACAGAAGATTGAAAGTTCATCTCAAAAAGAAAGGCTACAGAATGCCCCAAGCAAACATGAATAAATGACAATTGACAAGCATTTTATGCACCATGTTTAACTTACACAGAGTAATAAACCAGCAAAATAAAATATAACATTCGAGTCCTTGCACTGATCTCAGGTTCGGAACTGCAATAAAATCTCCATTTTTTGGCATACCCAGATTATGACATAACCAAGAAGGGGAAAACAACAAGAACACGGAAACAAAAACTACTCGGGGAAAAAAACACAAACAAACAACAAGATTATGCAAGGAAAGTGCAAAGGAAATTGTTGGGTTTTTTTTTTTCTAGGACCTGTCTGATAATCGTGGCTGGAAATGTAGTGGAATTCAAGAGGTAAACCCAGAAACAAAGTGAGAAACTCCCTTCATCTTCAACCTCAACATCCACGCTAAAATCCTTAAGCAAACAATACTTTTCACTTTCTATAACACCCGCCATCCCCTTCGCCTTTCTTCCAATCTTAATCCCCTCGAAACCTTAAATCCACATGAAACAACTCTTCGACACTCTCTATCTCTTGCTTTCTCTAGCAACAACCAAACAGAGAAGACCAATTTTTGCAGTCTCGCTCTCTCTCTCTCTCTCTCTCTCTCTCTCTCTCCCTCCCTCCCCTCCCTCCGGAAACCAAAAGCAAGACAAGACAGAGTTGCTTCGATGACGGCTGTTAATTAACGGTTGATACCCTGTTCCTGCTCTTCAGCTGAATTATTATTTTTTTTTTTCAAAAAAAAAAAAAACACACAAAAAGGGCAAAGAGAAGAGAATCTGCTACGTTGAGGTGTATTTCTGAGGAGTTAATTAAACCTTGGATGACGTGACAAATCTCCATTGGGTGGGTTGTAAGTACTGTTAATGTAGGCGGGTACAGGCTTGAATTTAAGGTTATTTCTTGGAGGGAAGAAGGGGAAATGGGCCCTTAGAAAGAGCAACAAATCCAGGGACATGCATGGAAGGATAGGCCCAATTGATGTCCACCCCACAAATAACGTTAGCCCATCTAGCTCTTTTACAAGCCCCCTTTTCTTTTTTCTTTTTTTTTTAAATTAGTTCTTAAAAGTTCGTATTTGATATACAAATCAATTGAATTAAACCCAGTTGATCCGAGACTCCTTTAATTTATCATTAGGTAGAATGTTCCATTAATTAGAATATGTATCAATTAAGCTAAACTCAGTTGGCCCGAGTTCCTTTACTTTGTCGTTGGGTAAAATATTTATTCTATACTGATCTTACCTTTTAACTAAAACTCGTATTAATTCGGATAAATTCAGTTACTTTTGAGTATCGGGTATAGTATCCCACTCTCTATGAATAATTAAAATACATATTAATTAAGAGATTTCTTTTATTTAATCATTAGATAAAATGTTTGTTCTATATTAATCTCACCGGTCAAATTCAAATACATGTTTAAATTTAGTTGGTCTCAACTCATTTACATTGTCATCAAGTAGAACATCCCCATTCTATAATATCATTCTTAAATTTTTAATATTTTTGTCCAATTTGATCTTTGTCAATTATGATAATTGAATTATTAAGTTTGGTGATTCCTATTCTTAATTGTTAAGGAGAAGTGTCCTCAGCTTTTTGAGCCTCTGGTTAGTACTGACTCAATTAAAGAGAGAAAAAAAAAAAAAAAAAATCTGCTTTTCATTGTAATTTTCCCCCAAAAAGCCTCCCTCCATTTACACTTTTGTCTTTCTCTTTTCCCCTTAATTTCTATTTTCTCCATCTCCGTCTTCTCTCTCTTCCTCACGAACCACAGCTTATGAATATCAACAGCCATGAATTTCTCATCACCTTTTCTTTTCATCTTGTTACTCTCCCATCTTCTTTCCCATTCTACTTTCTCCACTGCCAAACTTGAAGGTATCATAATCTCTCCTTCTCCCTCTCTCTCTCTCTCTCTCTCTCTCTCTATATATATATATATATATATATATACACACACACACACACACATATTACATTTGGAATGGAGTATATGCATATATGTACGCATATACACTTTACTGATAAAAAGTGGGCCTGCTTGCTGATCAGATGTCAAGATGCAGAGAGAGAAAGAATCGTCAATACTGGAATATTTTCACGAGGTGAGCACAGTGGTTTTAGATTTCACACACACACACACATATATATGTATATATACACATACAGACACGCGCATATATGTTGTTCTTGCTGGGTTCTTGGGTTTAATTAGTGTTGAATTAATTTGCATGATTTCAGTCATTTGGGCATGGAGGTAAGAGGAAAGAGTTGCATGAAGTACATTCAGGACCAAATCCCATCAGCAATGCTATTCCTCAATATAAAAATGAAAACTTGAACAAGTTAAGAACAGCTCCTTAACTCTCTCTCTCTCTCTCTCTCTCTCTCTCTCTCTCTCTCTCTCTCTCTCTTAATTATTATATTTCTTTTTCTTTCTATTTTGATATAAATATATATATATATATGATCTCCGTATATTATATATACATGGGTAGCTTGGACATACAAAGAACTGGGAATTAATAATTGGTCTTCATTAACTGCTCTTACTTTTCATAATAACTAGCTCAGATCCTGATCATCATTATATTCTCTCTAATTTTGTTTTACACACACATATACGTAACGTACAAGAAGGCGTCATATCAAATTTGGGATGAGATAGCTACAGTGGCTGATGTTTGTGTGTGTGTATATATGTATATATATATCTTCAGCAATATCGAACATATAAAGATTATTTTTATATATAATAATATCAAAAAACACCTTTTTTATTTTTTTAATTATACAAATGTACATAAAGGAATTATCACATTATATTATATTACATAATATTCTTTATGATAATTCTTAATAAAAACTTTGCAAAAGCAAAGCGTGTGAGACTAAAAACATAATATAAACATGTTAAATTTAACTTTTAAACAAGTTCTTTTTTTTTCTTAACTTGCTTTATTTTAAGTGGTCCTTTTACTTATTGATTTAAGTTTTGAACATATTATCTTTTTTTTTTGTTACAATTTTTGTGTTTGAAAAATGCTTTTATAATTAAATAAATAAAATATAAAGTTTTTTTTTTCTTTTTTTTTACAACATGTGAAGATAAAATTTTCTTTTGATAAGTTTGAAGTTAAAACTTAATGTGTAATTTTTAGAGTTTTTATTAAATAATTTACACTCAAATTTTTAAAATACAATTTTACTAAACACAAAATTTTTATTTTTTTCTAAAGTAGTATAATTTTTTATAATTATTTTTATTAAATATTAAATTATTTTTAAATAAAAATATTATTTTAATAACACTTTTAAAATCTCTTTTAACACAAATTACGCGAAATTGAAGCTTACAAACAAATCATATCTTCCACATGGTGGGATTAAACTCCAACCTATTTGTGTAAGTAACCGATGAGTCAATGTTAATTTTGCTCCTAATCACGATCATTATCATGGCCATTTCTATTGATGAACACCATATATATATATATATATATATATCTATATACATCAATTAAATAAGACCATTTTAATTTCTATCAAAAGAAAAAAAAAATAGATCCTCTTAGTTTTTAAAAAGTCAATGTCCTCAAGATCTGAAATCAGCCCATTCCCCACTTAAAGCTGTTGTGGATATCAAATCGAATTTTTGCCATAAAAAAGACAGACAGATGCATGGTTTTCGTGCCATAATGCATATATATATATATATATATATATGTATGTATCTATGCATATAACACTACTGGTTATTGAGACCATGTAGGACGCCATATACAAAACTAAATAAATAAGTTTAACAAGGTTAGCTAGTTATAATATGAATTATGAACGAATGAATAATGTATCATATATTATTTTTACTAAAATTATACAAATCTCATGCATAAAAAATATTATCAATAAAATAATGAAAACGTATTATACTTCCAGTTATATTAATTTTAATAGGATTTAAAATAATATATTATTTTACTTCTATTTAAATTTCTATAAAGATTAATTTTTTACTATTTTTATTAATATTATTTTTATGGTCAGTCAAATTAAATATAGATCTTAAAGTAGACTACATAAATAAAATCTTCCAAACATATGTAACCCTGAGTAGTTTCTTTAGTATAATGGTTGGTTTAGATTCCTTCAAAACCGGTTCAAGCAGAATTTGACAAAGGATAATTCAAAGCAGCAAAGGAAAATGGATAAAGAGAGAGAGAGAGAGAGAGAGAGAGAGAGAACTTGTTTTATATTATGGAAATGGAGGATAAACCTTCGATAATGAACTTTGCAGAAAGAATAAAAATTACAAAATAAACTAACAAAATTATGGAAATTTTTTTCTTCCCTCTCAATTTCACTTTTTATTAGGCTCCTGTGGAGCTCGTTGAGCTCTTTGATATGATATATTATTTGATAGTAAGTTAAGATGTTTTGACATCCTCTCTTAAAATAGATAGTATAAATTTTCAACTTCTATTTTAATAATATATGAATAAAAAGGTGTGTAACATAAAAATTTTGTGAAGATATATGTTATTTACAGTATAGTATTGACACGTTCTATCATTATATTTATATTCTGAATTTTTTTATAAATAAAATTGCAGTTCAGTTTTATATATTTAGTTATTTCATGAAAAACTCTGAATTTGTTGCAATGTATATTGTAGTTTTGTTATCATAATATATTACAAAAGCATGTGAATGTTCAATTCGCAAATCGCAAAGCACCTATCTTATCCAAGTCAATTCACAGCATATTGTGGTCATTGTTTAATACTCTACTTCAAAGGAATGAGAGATATTACCTTATTTTTTCGACTTTCAATAAACTAAACATGATCTATGTATAAAATAATCTCTTATAACGAATTTTTGTATATTTAAACAGCTTACCAATCATTATTGCCACATGTATTAAATTACAAATCTGATGTAGATAGGTAAAATAAACCATATCGAAGTGTATGCTTGATATATCTTAGTGTTTTGTGAGTTACATTAAGATTTTAGCTTTTGAATTGATATATAATTTAACAGTTTATCAAATTATATTTTCAATCTAGAAAAGTAAACACTTATAGTAACTTATTACTATTCCTTATTTTATCTTGTAAATTCTAAGTGCATTATATTATACATGTGTTTGCTCAAGTTTCACGTCATAATTAATGAGTTAAGTCTACATAAAACATGTTATATTTAATATCAACAGAAAGTGTATTGAATTTAAAACTTTTTGGCTGAAAAAGGATCAAGAACATTCTCGTTTGATTTAAGTTGGTATTTGATTAAAATTATCATTGTCCATTATGGCTCAAATATCATAACGGAATTTGGTGAAGATAAATCAAATGGATGAAATACTGCAAGTTCTAGAGAGAAGAAAACTTAATTTTCTTATATATTCTGGAAATGTATAACACAAAATATATTAAATTTACATCTTGTTATAATCAACTACCCATGGAGAATAAAAATCAATTATTTATAGAACAGAATAACAAAATTATAGAGGTTTTCTTTTTGTTTCATATTTTTGCACTCTGTTATACTCATGTCCAGCTAGCTGAGTTCTCTAATCTCACAAATAACCCGACAATGAGTCAATATATTTTGATACATTATATATATCTACGATTTTTTTAAAAAAAAAAACGATTATCAATCATTGGGATATTTTAATATTTAATTATATATTGAAATGTATATATAGTTTGTTAAGGATTATGATATTGTTAATAAGTTATTTTTTAAAAAATAAAAATAAAAATTTCTAAATGATACAACAAATTTTAATGAATAAAGTATGGTATATGAAATATGAGCATTTTGTCTACAATTGCGGCTAATGGCAAAAAAAAATGTAAATTAAAGTCAAGAAATTAAAGGTACGAAATTATATTTGTTTTAAATAATTACGAAACTTTGTAAAAGGATTAAAACAGGTAATAAACTTCTGCTTTTTCTTTCAAATTTTTTTTTTTAAGAAAAAATGTCTTAAAATTTTAATCCGCTGTTATATAATAAAACTAAAAAATCTAATAATTATTGAATTCTTTTTATTTAAAAATATAATAAATTTATTAATATTTAATATAATTTAGTTACACAATACCGATAATAAATTAGTAAAATATCTAACTAAATAATAGATACTAGTACAAGTTATGTAAGTTTAAAGTTATGATATTGAAGTAAAATGCAAGAATCATAAACACTTTTCTAAATATATATATATATATATATATATGTATATATGTAGAGAGAATAAGTTGATTGATATCTACCTCATCCCATCCAATGATTGCTAAGAAAATTAATAGGATTCTCTTTCTTTTTGTGATGAATACAAATTATTAGAGTTTAGTCAAGTTTTGTTTCAAAGAAAAAGGTATAAGGAGAGCATATTTAGAAAAATGAGCCTGATGACTTGATTTTTTATGTGTTTTTAAAAGATTTATATGATAAACATAATTGTACAATTCTGTATAAAAGTGGGTTTCTTCTTTATTTTTTGTGGGCCAATAAGAGCCAATTTTGTACTTCCACACACTTTACATAATTAAAACAAACCAAACACTACTGCTGTAATTCATCTCAAAAGTATATATATATATATATATGTGTATGATTCCTCACTACCCAATTGAAGACACACATGATTATTGATTGAGTTATATATAAAAGTTAAAAAAAGTCATATATTTATTAATAATTTCAGTTTGAGTTTAAACTTGTAATGATTAATGATTTCAGTGATATTTTAGTCTACAACACTTAAAATGATATAAGAATGTGTAATAAGTTTGTAATATTAAGTTTATATGATTTTAAACTTTGTAATTTGTGGTTTTGTAATTTATAACCTTATGAGATATTTAACTTTGCATGACGTATGAATTGTAATTGTATAATGTCTGATCTTGATAAATATATTAAGATTTTAAATTGTAGAGATTGTGATATTTTAATATCACATAAAAACAAAATAAGTCACTGTGAATTTTTAGTGGTTAGTAGTTTGGATTTGAACTGCTGTCGTATTAGTAGTGTTTAAGGCATGTTGTGTTATACTATTATTTGACACTTCATAATAATGTTACATTAATTAAAATTTTTACTGTAATTTACTTAGAAGTAAATATATATTAAAATAAATTATGTAATAATAAAGTGTAATCGTAAGGAAGTTGGAAAAAAAATGTGAAAATTTGAGTCCGGATAATATTTTTGAAGGAAAAATTAGAAACTAGGAGTCAAAACGTAATTAAAAAAAATTGTGCTATATAGAATTGCCCAGTCAGCAATCCCGACGAAACGGAGCACGTCGCATGGTAAGGCACGCTGACTCGGTGCCATGCGGGAAGCCACGCTAGCAATCTGCGTGCCCCACGATCAGATGGCCCAGAAGCGTTCTCGCGTGCATGGACGATACGGATCTGTTTCCTCCTCATGCGCGATCGAATGATCGCGATTAAATGCGATAAACGACTCAAATTCGTTCTCTCTTTAAATGCGATCGTACGAACGAGATCAAATCACGATGAACAGTCGAGATTTATTTCCTCTTTAAACGCGATGAACGACCCAAATTAACGCGAGACATATAAATATCTCGCATCACACCGAACCCAAAACCTAGCCGCCAGCCTCCTGCCGGAGAAGAAGAATCAGTCGCTAGAGAAGGGAACCAACCGCTGTCCGTTGTCACGTCGGAGCCACATTCGACCCCCAAAAAAAGGTAAAAATTCTTCTATATGCTCTGAATTTGATTCCAAGTACCTCCATGGTCAAATCGGAGCAAAAGGAACGACGGGTGAGCTAGAAACCGCGGGCAAAGCCTGGCAATGCCATCCAGGTAAGACCCGAAATCTCCTCCGATGAGCCCCCTCCCGTTTCCTATTTCGTGCGATTTTTTCACCATTGTGTTCACCGTTATGTTTTCTACATGTTGACCGAAGAAAAAACACCAAACTGCGAGTGTGGGCCGGCAGAACTGCCGCACCAAAAAATCCCACCGCAGGTAGGTTTTTATTTTTTGACTTTTTTTGGCCAACTGAGGCCTCCTACCGTATTTTTTCACAAGGATGGGTATAAAATCGACTGAAACAGGCCAAAACTGGTCGAAAATGGCCAGGTCAAGGTAAATTACCACTGCGGGTGGCGGTGCCGTCGTCAGAGCACGGCGGTGCTACCGTGTTAGAATTCTGAAATTGGTCAAAAAAAAAAGGTTTTTAACACCAATTTTGGATTTTTTATGATATTTTTAGGTACATAAAGCATGTTTTAATCCCTGTAAGAAAATTCAGGAAACTCGGGGACCGCCAGTAAGCGCAGTAAAAAGTTCGGTATTTCAGACACCGATTCAGGTAAAAATTCCTCACCTTATTCTTTGTTATGCAATTGAAGTTTAATAATCGGTATTATGATATTTTGTGAAATTTAGAAAACTTTAAGAATAATTACATATTACCAATGGAGTCGGAAATCGGTTAGTCATTTATTTGTTGTCATGTTTAACTAATTATTGAATTTACAGTTTTAAATACATGATGATATATTGGAATGGTTTAATGATTCAATTGTTTCCTTGATATATATATATATATATATATATATATATTGGTTGTCTTACGTGATTTACAGTTGATTTGTGAAATTGGTAATGAATATGCAAACAAAAAATTATTTGGTCATGTAAATTAATAAATGGTAACCTTACTGGATATTTTGAGAGATGGTAGACGGACCGGATATATAGTGAACCCTACCGTGAACATTGCTTCATACCGGACGAGGCATCGAAGAATAGTATTTTTGGCGCTCATACCGGACGAGGTATGAGAACGGCCTGATTCACCCTCATACCGGACAGGGTATTGAGGAATGATATTTTTAGTGCTCATACCGGACGTGGTATGGGATGGCCGGTTAGTTAACAATGTTGAATATTTATTCACGCACAGTGAGACATCTCTATGGGCCCCAGATATACCAGTAAGCAAATAAAAAGAAAAAATTATTGTTATAGCTCACTTAAAAAAGATATTGGTATGTTATTTACGTTATTGTCTCTATAGATCGATCTTGAAAATCTCGCAACGGTAAATATATATAATAAATAGTTTTTCTTATGATAAATGAATTTAATTAAATTAAGAGCTTCATTTGTTGTTTTTATGATTTTTATCAACCTTCAGTTTCTGTATCGGTGAGTAGTGTGATATTTTTACTGTGTTAGTGTAGTTTACTATTTCATTAATTATTTCAGATCAAGAGGATTAAGACCCATATCCCAATCAACAGGAGGGTGGTGAATAGTTCACCACCGGACTCCCTTTAAAAGCCAGTGAAGGTCGTCTTAGAATGCTCAGCATATTGTCTTTTGTTTATTTCTTTAATTTTTGTTTGTTCTTTTAGAATTGTCATTCTCGTAACTCTATTGAACATTCTAAATTATTGTGTAAGGAATGTGAACCCTAAACTCTATTATTTCTCTTCCGCATTTAATTTATGACTTTATTACCTTTTAAGTTTTGGGTCTTTACACTTAGTATCAGAGTCACGTTCCTTGAAACCATTCTTTACACAAAAATCTTAGAATGCCAAAAAATGAATTATCACTCAACCATTTCTTGTGACTATAAGTATAGATAGATGAGAGAGGAGACTCCCACTAAACCAAACAACC
>NW_019014615.1:623459-652122 GCF_000150535.2 Carica papaya | reverse complement strand
ATCCATATATTTTGTACCATTGTCAGTTCACAAAATCTTAACTTTAGCACCAAACTGTATACATATCATTTTGTAAAAAGATTGAAAATATGAAAATATATTACCTTTTTGCTTTTAACAGATAAATCCATGTTAATCTACTACAACAGTCAATAAAAGTAACAAACCATCTATGACCAGAAAGAGAGGTATTCTGAGTAGGTCTCCACACATCAAAGTGAATAGTCATAAAAGGATCAATACTTCTATTATTATTTAAATGATAAAAGCTCATCTTATGTTTAGCAAGTTCGCATGCATTACAAAACAAACACTTCATGAAAGTTCTTTTAAATAACTTAGAATATAATTTTTCTAAAATTAAAAAAAAAAATGTCCTAATCGTCGGTGTCATTATAGTATCTCCATATTGACTTCTTTATTTTCAATGGTTACTTGATTTCCAATTAAATTTAAATGTCTATCCAAGACATGTAAGTCATCTTACAATTTACCAGTGTCAATCCTCTTTCCGGTTTGAAAATCTTGAAAGATGCAATGATTAAGAAAAAATTCAATTTTAAGGTTGAAATCTCTAGTTATGACACTAATAGTTAAAAGATTGTCAGAAAATCTAATCACATATAAATCTGAAGACAGTGTAATAGTAGAAGTATAATTAATAGAACATGTTCCCAATACGGGGGTGTATGACCCATCTGCTATACGGACATTATTTCCTTCAGTACAAGAAAAATATGTTAAAAATTCTTTAAAAGAACCTGTCATGTGTTTGTTAACTCCATAATCTATAATTCAATTATCATGAGTGGAAATAGGATGAGCAATACCTGATTTTATTATATTTGATCTGCTAACAATTGATGGAGAGTTAAGTTGACTCAGAAATCGCTTCAGATTTTGAATTTATTCTGTGGAAAAGTCTTCAACGGATGGTGAACTAGGTGTTTCTCTAATTTCAACAAAATTTGTTTAAGCTCTTGTGGTTCCACCTCTTCTTCCTCCCCGACCACTAATTGGTCTTCCATGCAACTTCCAACAAGTTTCCCTAGTGTGTCTTGACTTGACACAATAGTCACACTTCCATATATCTCTGAATTGATCAGACTGAACCACTAATCCAGTTTTATCAACTGGTGCAATGTGAATCATAACATTTATTCTGCTCTCTTCTTATTGAACATAAGCATAAATTTGTTTTAATAAAGGAAATGAATCCTTACCAAACATTTGGACCCGTATTTGATCATATTCGATGTTCATACCAGTTAAAAAATTATAAATTAGCTCTTTTTCTAACAATTTCTGAAATTTAACTGCATCTGCATGACACTCTACTTGAAAATCTTGATAGTAATCTAACTCCTGTCTAATCCATTCAGTTCAGAAAAATATTGAGAAATAGTCATCTCTTCTTACTTTGTGCCATGAACTTTATTACGGAGTTCATAAATCTAAGCGTTATTATCTATCTGTGAATATGTAAGAGATGTTGCATTCCATATTTTTTTGGCAGTGTTAAGCAACAAATATGTTCTGCCAATATGGGGTTGCATGGAATTTATGAGTCATGACATTACCAATGAGCTCTCAAAGTTTCATTTATTATATTCTAAACTACCAACATTTAATTTCTTCACCTCACCAGTAATGTAACCCTACAATTCTCTATATTTGATGAACAATAAATAAGATCTCGACCAAATAAGATAATTAGTTCTATCAAGTTTTAGGGGACTGATTTGTAGTGAAGGGTTATTAAAACTAGTAGCACTCACATTTTTTTCTTTTATCATTTTAGAATTCTAAAAAAAAGAAGGAAAAATATTTAGTAATGAAAAACGAACCTCCTATCTGCACCAATGAGCCAAAAAAGAATATAAAAAAACCAAAAAAAGGACAAAAAAACTGGAACTTGGCAATATTCCACCATTTTTGGGCCGAATGGGATGAAGCCGGTGGCGCGTGTGGTCACGCGCCTCTACTACCGACGCGCATGTGGCGAACGTGCTCAGAAACTGTAGCTATTCTGGTTGGGGTTGAGCGGCGACTCCGTTTAGCTGATGTTGGGTTTGGTTTCTTTGGTAGTTGAGTACCAACTTTGACATATTTTGACCGTAAAATAATCTTCCTTTGACTCTGATACTATGAAGTTTTTGGAGAAAATAAACTTCTAATTTTATTACTTATTTCTTATATTTACATTTAAAAGATATATATAGAGTGGTTATCCTTATTTTAATTTAACTCTAATTATAAGATATAATTATATCATTACAACTCTAACTAATATAATATTCTACTTAGCATGAAATCTTTATCAACAAAAACGAATTCGACTGCTAGTGTTTTTCGAATCTATTGGCCACTAGAACTAATAAATCATCATCCTTCTTTGCTTCATGTTCTTTTGTTTGATATTCTGATTACAAAGGTTAATGGTACTTCAATTTGGAAGAAAAGAATATCGTAGTCTATCACCTGGTTATTTCAAGAACATATTTTCCCTTATCCAAATTTATGCTACATGTTTCTCTATCCTTGCTTTCTTCATCTGCTTTTTGAAATCCCTTGTTGAATGGACCTTCATATTTACTAGACAGAAATATTATCCCTCAATTTAAATTACCACTAACAGCTTGCCATTTAACTCCCTCCTCTGATCCATCTCATAATGATTCTCCAGCTCATTAACTTTCTAGCTCTAATCTGAATCCCAAACCCCTCCTAACTTATCACACCAGATATGAACCAAATAAATATAACTCTAACCTTATGGATAAAACCGCCATGAAAGCTACTCAACAAAATAAATGTGACTCTATTCAAGTACATTACAATAACTTGCACATTTTTCTCCAAATTGAGTCAGTACAAAACAGAACTTCCACAAACACAGAATCAGGAGAACTGGCAGATTTTGACAGTATAAACAGGAATATCTTTAACCCATATCAAGATTCTGTTAAAAAAACTACCTCGACATCAACTATATCTTTTATTGGAATATGCTATATCCATCAGAGATTATTCCATTTTCAATAGCTTATTTTTCCAAGAAGTTAAGAAAGCTAACACATCATAATATGGTGGTACCATCAATAAGAAAAGGCAGAAATATTACCCAACTAAATCGGCAGCAAGAACTGAACGTAGCAGCTCTGTCCGTGATGGCAATGTTCTATGGATTTCCGATGAAGGGAATGGTGTGTGGAGAAACCAGCCAACTTTCATACTACTGTTATATTCTTTAAGGCACTTTGGAAGAAACATAAGATGATAGTCATGACACCAGACAACATCACCCTCTTCATAATGTTTATTGACAACATCAGCAAACATTTGATTTGCCTTCTTATATGCAGCAAACTGAGACTGGAAACTTCTGGTGGTGGCAAGGCGATCTTCTTGTGGAAGTCCCAAGTAATGAAAAAGAGGCCAAAGAATGTTATTGCAATAGCCATTATAGTACTGATGAACAATCTCTTCATCAAGGAACACTGGAATACACCTCTGCAATTTTGTTCAACCCATAGCAGTTCAAAAATAAATCATAAGGAAATCTCAAAATTGAAGGCATCAATAATTAAAATCTGGAATCATACATGACAGTTGAAAAATATTCAATTTTTAAAAAGACCTTTTCAGCTAAAGCTTTGGTGAGTGCCTTCTGTCCAACCTCATCTGGCACATTCACTCCAGCCCATCCTATCCATCTTGCCTCAAACTCCTTCACACCTTTGAAAAAATTAATGCAAATGCATTAGGTTCCTAGTACATGTAAAACAACAGAAGCAAATAAGCTAAAGAGCAAAAACTAACATGAAAACAAAACCTGAATCATTAACTGGACCATAATAAAACAAAGAAAGAACATTTCATTATAAAAATAATTAAAAAAAAAAATAGATTGCTACAAAAGAACGAGGATGAAGAGGCAACTTACCCAGAAGGGCACTAACCAGACCCCCAGCACTAATCTCAAGGGACCAAGAGTCTTCACCTCTTCTAACAGCAGAAACCGGCAACCTATTAGCCACCACCAGCAGTCGTTGCCTGTTGTAAGGCCTTACATCTTGTCTATCACATCCCTCAGCTTGTGCCCTTGCAGCCGCAGCCTCCTCCAAGAATCGTTCAATGTAGGACCTGGAGTTTTCACCTTCACCTAAACGTAAGTCATGATCAGAGAATTCAGTTCCCCGATTATTACCAGTCACTTCATTAGAGTGTGAAGCAGCCCAACTACTCTTTCTTCGATCTCTAAGCTCTTTTTCTCTCAATAACCTTCCTGTCCGAGTCTGAGGTATGTGGGTTGAATTCGTGTTATACTTGTTTCCAGGCATACGCTCCCTCCACAAGGCAAACTCCAATCACAATACCAAGAAAAGCTGCGTCCTACATTTTGTTCGAAGTAAATTAAGCCAACCCAGAGCTAAAAAAAAAATTAAAAAAAAAATTAAAAAATCACAGTCATACTCCATGAAACAATACACAAACAAAACGACAGAAAGGCAGAGAGAAATAAGTCAATAATCAACAACAAAAAGAATGGGATCCACAGAATTTTTGAGGAAGGAAAAAATGGGGTCTACTACATATATGACGTGTTTGTTAAGAGCCCAAGAAATCAAAAAGCCCACATTTCCATCTTCCCCCTCCTCTGTCGAAGAAAAACAGAGTGAGGATTGGCGGAGCTAACAATGAGATGAAAAGAAGCAGGAGTCTCCGTTTTCTTTTCCAAATTATACACACAAAAAAAAACAAACACATTACCTGAATTCAAACAGTGAAAACTTGATTAACCCTAGCTCAATTTTACATGCTCACCAACAAACAGTGACAATAAAAACAAGCAAAATTGGTCGAGATAGCTCAATGAAGCAACAAGGCCCCACTTCCACATGCACGCAAGAAACAAAAACCAAAACGAGGATTCTGTATCTGTACGCTTGATCCAAAAGCTGAATTCGTCGAGATAGGTTCTTATGTTTTCCCTGTGAGTCTGAGAAGAAGAAAAACCAGAGCGAGAGGGAAGAAGGAGACAGCGGGAAAGAGAGGAGTGAAAGTGAGAAGAAAAGGCGAGCAACAAGAACCTCGTGGAAAGCTTGTGATGACAAATTAGAGCCTCACAAGTCTCAACCATGCAGCAGCTGACATCGCCAGTTGAAAAAGCAGAGAAAAATATTAGACCGTAAAAAAAATTCAAAAAAAAAAATCAAATCTCAGTAAAATAATTTATATTTTTTAATTAAAATAATTCAATGATAGAGATTACTGAAATTTGCTGACGCAATCCCTGAAAGAAGATTTTGTAGTGTACCACAACTTTGTCTGTGCGTCCCACCCCCCCCCCAAGGCTGCTTGGCTTCTTCCCGTTGAAGCTAAAATTAGACACACACAGGAGTAATTAATTAATTAATTAATTTTACTTTTAAACTGTAATTAAACATGTTTTTTTAAGTTAATTATGAGAATTAGATTAATATAAGCATTAATTTTGTAGTTTAATTTCAAACTTTATAGTAATTATAATGTAATTAATAATAAAAGTAAAAAGAAAATCTGAATCTAAATTTTGGCAATGATTTTATATCATTACTGTTATTATTATTATTTACCTTTTAAAAAGTCACTATTATAGTCTTAAACAGTAAAAAATCCAACAAAGCTTCTTTTGAAAATATTGTACTCATTGCGCACCACGGAGTACAATGAGTTAATTAACTATTTACCATAAACTTTTAGTTTTTTTTATTTTTTCACTAGTTTAATTTTGAAGTAAAATTAATAATCTAATTTGCTTACCAAATTATTTTAAATTAATTTTTGTTTATTTTTCTCTTGCATCCAGATCAGGTAAAATAAAATAATATATATTTATTATTATTATTTTTTAAATCCAATATTTTATAGAATCAAATTAAAATTAGTAATTACTTATTTAAAAACAATTTAGATGAAATTAAAGCGTTTCACTAACTTGGTTAAAGTTGAAGTCCACCAACTAGTCTAAATTAGGGGCAATTTAGGTAATATAAAAATAATTATTGCGTAATTAATATAAAAAATATTTTAATTAACGGGTTTTTTTGACCAAATAATTATAAAAAAGATGAATAACTGTTATTAAAAACCTAATAATTATCTATGTTAAACATTTACCATGAAATTCATGATTGATTGGGTTAAAAATGATGAAAATGATTATAATAAATTTACCTGGGTAAATTAATGAAACTAACAAAGTAAAGAATTATGTTCAATTTCATGCACTATACATACATACCATAATTCATACATATATATATATATATATATATGTATGGTGGTGCTAGGTAGCTAGTGCACAACAAGGTGATGAATATGTACCTTTATGCCTTTTATATCCCATCCCTCTTTGTTGGGTTCTCATGTGACATCAACAATGTTCATGTGGTGGGGGCTGTTTTTGTTTTATCTTTTCTTTTTTTTTGTTCCCTTTAATTTATCTCTTGTTTAATTACCCATGTTTCATTTATATGCATACTTTATATATATATATATATATATATATGATTTGTTTTTCATGGGTTTAATTTTTGCATAAAAGAATTTGCCAATTAATATTCCGATTTTTGGGTTACTAAAAAAGTTAAATTTTGATGGAAACATATTAAAAGACAAGATAATAGATAGAAGATGCGTATAGTACACCAAAAATATTGTCTTTGTTTAGCCAAAAGTGTATTTAGGATTATTTATAATCTTAATTTAATTAAGGAACAAAATACTTCGCTAATCCATAAAGTTTTAAGCATCAACCATTTGCATACTTTATATTAGGAATAGTCAATTTTATGATATTTATTTAATAAAAATTTATATATTTTATTATTTATTTAATATGTGCACGGTTAGTAATAATATAATTTTATAATAAAGATAAACAGTAACATAAAATATTTTAAAAAAAATTATATGGTTTAATAAAATCAAATAATAAATATTTAAATGATATTATATCCCTAAAATAATTATTTTACTTTATTAGTTTTTTTAGCCTTACGGTATATAATTTTTATTTTATTACTAGCTTTGTGTTATATATATATATATATGTTTTTAATTTATCCTCAGAAGCTCACCTCCTAAATAATTATTGTAATATTGTTAATGGGGTGGTCGGTATATAATACATCTTACATATAATATATATCTATATATATTGAAAGACACATTTTGTGTCATATATATATATATACACACACACACACACACACGTCTTACGAATACAACGCATGCATCCTTTTCACATTCAATTATTGGTTGTGCCCTCGTACGTCGACTATACCATAAAAAATAATTATACATAATTAATGTTTATTATAGAAAGATTATTTCTTAATGAAGGTTGAAAATTCTACATTAAATATGTAGAAAAAGCTGAGACAATTACTTGATTGATAATATATAGTCAAAAACATTGTTTATAATATATATATATATATAGAGAGAGAGAGAGAGAGAGAGAGAGTGAATAAATTCTCACAACATAATGCGAGCATTTAAGTTTAGTGAATAAATAAAAGGGAGACAAAATTCATGCACGTAGGATGGCATCAGCTTTTTGCATGATTCCCTGGCTGCCACTACTAAAAGATTCTTTTATTTTATTTGCATGGCTACCTCATCTTTTCTTTTACTTTTTTTGGGTAATGCTTCGTGACCACATATTTGCCCATATCATATAATATAATATATATATATATATATATATGTATATTATAAATTAAAGTTGCTTTCTACTTTTGAAAAAGGAAATCTCTTTCTATTTCACTCCACTACTCGAATGCTATCACCTTTTTCTTCAACAACATTACTTTCTTACTTAAAACGAAAGGAAATGGCTTCTTTTTTTTTTTCATTAAATTGTAATGTGTGTTCAAAATATTATCATTAAATCAAATAATTTTCTAATTAAATCATTAATTTACTGTTTTTAATGTTATAAATAAATAATAAAAAAAGATAATATTTGTCCATTATTTCTATTACACTATAAATGATATATACATAGACGATGCACAGCAAGTTGACTGACAAGAAAGGAGACAAGAAATTCTTTAGACCCAGACAAAATTTGATGAGACGCATGCACTTTGCTTACAACTACTCATCTTTTTCTTTTGCCCGACTCTCCTTGGGATCCACTTTTTCTTTTTTCTTAAATTATATATAACACAACCACTACTCTCCCTGCTATTATTTCCATCCATGCATGTACATATATACATATGCTTAGTTGTAAATCTTTCTAACTATTTTATATATTTACATTCACAAGTTATTTTAGTGTTATATATACTCTTGTAATTTTCTTTAACTGTCTAATGTTTTTGTCATAAAGTGAAAAATTCTCTTATTCATTCAAGAGATTGTCAGTTTCAATTTATCATGGATATTACAATTAAAAAAATTTATCTAACATAAAAAAAAAAAAAGAAAAAATTCTATTTATAAATATAATAAAATTGTTAAAATTAAACTTAATTTAGTTATTATAGTTTTATAACGTATATTTAATATGTTATATAAATATATATATATATATATATACATATATGTGGGGTAGTATCATACTATGTTCTACGATATACTGTCCCCACCAAGGCCATTAAATATCCATCATGTCTGATGACTGAAAATGTGGAAGAAGAATTCCTATTCTTTCTACATAATGGACTGTCGATCAGAATTGCCATTTGACACAACCCTCGTACGGACGACATGAGTTTGGATAAGTATGTAGGCATTATCCAATACAAACATTAAAGGAATCATCTCATTTGTTTTGGAGATTCCAAAGAATCATATCACATCATGTAATACATACATACATACATACATACATACATATATATATATATATGTGATGTTGAAAAACAAAACTCCTTACCCCACCCGCCAAATCACAACGTCAATCTTTTGTTTTTCCCTTCAACTAATTTGCTTTCTGTTTCTAATTCCAACAAATTTTAATTTTAATAAAAATTCAAATTCCAACCCTCAATTTATAATCTCATCAACTAATACTAAATTAAATTCTTAATTATTTTCCATTAAACAAGCGTTGTATAGAAGTTGGAGTGAAAAATTAACAGCCCCAAGATGTATACTTCAGTCCTTATTTGCAAAAGGTGTCAACTTTAAAAAACTCGAGAAACACCTGCATAATCTTTTATTCCTCCAAATAAATTACAAGAACAGCTACGCTAAACAGAGACTTAGACGTTGGAAGAACGAAAAGAGGGCTCCATGAGATATTGAAACAAAACCAAAGTTATCCTTCCAACCTATTTGCACAAGTGTCCCTGTCCTACAATGTACATTTAAGCTTCTCTATGAAGTGCAACTCCGTGAATTTAGAAACTGTCACATTGCGGAATATGGACATGCAGATTGCAGAGTAATATCGGAATTTTTTGAATAAAAGAACACCCGATTGGAGAATGAGGCCAACTGTCGAAGTTTGAGAAACCAGACACTTCCATGTCAGACCTGATGAGAGATCCATCAACCTTGCATGACAGGGTCGAATCCATCGTAGGTAGATTACAAAGCATACTAGCAAAATGAGAAAGATGTCCCAGTAATGATTAAGAAAAACAAAGGCACGCCAAGTTTACCTCGGAGAAATCAGCTAGCTTCAACGCAAAGGGGTAGAGCATAATAACTTGAGGAGGGCTGGATATCTATAAGACAAGATTAAAGCAACTTATAGTTAGTGCTGGCTCATGAATTATAATAATAGGTATCAAGTGAAAAGAAATAATGTTCGTACCATCTGATTCCATTTGCAACCAATCCCGTGTACAGATCAAGGCCTGTCGGGTTTCTGCACTAAGCAAACTTTGACAACTCTCAAGCACTCGTCCTCCACAACTGAATGCTGACTCAGGTGCAACAGTTGACATGGGAGTTCCCAGAACATCCCGTGCCATCATGGACAAGATTGGGTATCTTGGTGTGTGAACTTTCCACCAGTTCAATACACTGAAATCACAATTACGCGGAAAGACTGGTTCCTCCAAATATTTGTCCAAGTCTGACACTGAATTTTGATTTTGTGAAGTCTCATGCAGAAATTTGTCAAATCCCTTCAATCTGTCTCTACTATCATTGCTAGTAGTAGGTAAGCTACTTCCGGGCGCTGCTGAGCCTTCATCAACCAAAGTTGAGCAGATAGAATATGCACTGAAAAGTTCTTTAATACTATCAGAAACTTCTTTGATTCGATCGAGAGCAGTACTACCATATATTTGGGAATAGTAATACTCCACCAGCTTCATCTTAAACCGGGGATCTAAGATAGCGGCTACTGCCAAAGCCAGGCTGCACTTACTCCAATATTTATCAAATTTAGCTTTCATCTTAGATGCCAAGGAACTAAGAAAACTATCAGGGCTCTTGCACCATTCAATCAATTGGATGTGAATATCACAGATATCAGGAAAGTAAATATTTGCTGTCGGACATTTATTTCCGGGAAAGATGCTTGTGATTTCAACAAAAAGTTTCAGATAGCTGGTAATAGAACTTGTCCAATCCCACTCTTCATCTGTTATAGCTGATTCATACTCATGATCATGGTCTCGCAAGTGACAAAATACAGCCCTGTATTCCAAGGCAGTTTCAAGCATGAAGTATGTAGAGTTCCATTGAACTGGAGAATCAAGAACTAAGTTCTTCTGGCTGTTGACTCCAACATGCTGACAAATATCGTTGAATTTTCCTTGATTTGCTTGTGAAGTCTTTACATATCTAATGCTACCTTGAATCTTTTGAATTACCCCTCTAAATGCTTCAATGGCATCTTGAACAATCAAATTTAGAACATGTGCAGCAGAGCGTACATCAAACAATTGGCTGTTACTCAAGTGAGGTCTGCTTTGGGAGATCCGGTCTTTAATTCTGACAACAATATCATCATCGGTAGAACAATCATCAAATGTCATGGCAAACAACTTAAATTCAATCTCCCAGCTCATTAAGCACTTAATAATTACTTCTGAGAGCATGTCTCGAGTATGAGAAGAATCAAGTGTGACAAAATTCAGAATTTTCCTATGTAATTTCCAATCATCATCAATGTAATGAGCTGTCAAACACAAATAATCAGCATTGTCTGGCGAAGACCACATTTCAACAGAAAGGTTAATTCTCCCATGCAATTTGCTTATCATCTCAAATACTTTCTGTTTCTCTCTACTATAAATTTCAACACAAGAAATCTCGATATCGTTATTTGGCACAACTTCAAATTGTGGTTGAAGATTCTTGACAAAAACTTTGAATCCAACATGATCAACCATGGTTAATGGGTAACCGTGTAATATAATCATCCGTGCAAGATCAAGCCTACTCCTTTCTTGATCGAACTTACTACTTCCATGGCTAATAACTTCATCTCTTCTCTGATCTTGATCAAATTTAACAATTGTTGGCTTGATATACTCATCTTTTCTTTGACTTTCATCAAAACTGATATTTGAAATGGAAATGGAGCTTTCCTTTTTCCTTCTCTTTGCTGCCAGCAGTTGAGATACATCATAATTAGATCTTTTCAGACAGCGCATTAAATGATTTCTCAGGTGGGTTGTTCCACTATTACTTGATCCACTGAGTTTCTTATTACAATGAACACAAACAGCATAACATATGTCAGCCTTTCTAACTCTTTCAAAGTGATTCCATACAACAGATGTCAACCTCTTAGGTTTCTTTATAGTTGACTCATTTGACACTTCCATTGCATATAGTAGTGGTGAATCACAATCTGCATATCATGGAAAATTGGATGATAACATTGATCTACCAACTTTTATGAGAAATGGTAACAAGAGACAAACAAAAATACCAGCATAAACCAACAATACAGAATAAACAGAATTTACAAAAAACTTGACCATTCTTTTCTTGCAGAATTTACCTAAAACCTACTAAAATACCCAACATCTTTTTACTAATGTAAATTATGCCCAACCCAAGCCCAGCACTAAAAGCAAAGTAGTAAAATTACTAGAATCAGATCCCAGTCAACACACCTAGAACTCTCATGCTCCAGGAGTGACTCCAACTTCCATACAGTAATAAGTTAGTCTATGGGTCCAACCCATTACCCACACAAAATGTGTTAGGCACTTGATAAGGGCTGAATACACAGTAATGACAAATATACAACAGGACGGCCTAATTAAAGCTTAATCATGCAAGATCATTATTAGTTTGACATACATCAAAAACAAAACAAATGGGTCGTAGCAAACTCTCAAAGGAAAGGCCTAGAATAAACAAATGTCAAAAACAAAAATTCAAAATTTTACAAGCTTAATACTCCAATACATTATACTTCACCATAAGGGTTCTGTCAAAATCAAGTAATCAAACACAATTCCATGAACAATTCTCAAAGCCAAAGCATGACACGCTGAAAAAGCAATATCAAATCCGCCACTCATGTAATAATCAAAGAGACCAGATTAAACATGATGATACAGCAAAATTAATCAGCTGGATTATCTCAAAAACACAATTGAACAACTAAGAATGCCGCACCGAACTATCCAACAAAAAATCCAAAAGAAGGGGAAAAAAAGGTCATAATAGAATTGATTCTGATAATTGATTTGGGTCTTACCTAGATTGTTGAGCGAGATTAGCTTTTTAGTTATCCTTTCCTGCTCCAAATCTTCAGAGTCCGATCGGAGGATCCGGCTCCTTTAGGGTTTCGGATAGTTTCGTCGAGAGCCAAAAAGGGACGACCCGATAACGGAATCGAGAGAGAATTTGGGTTAAGATCCGAATAAAACTATACCCATATCTGTTTATTGGGAATTAATGGGTGATGGGTCCGGTCAACGGTCAATTTGAATTTTATTTTAGTTTTATTATTTAGGTAGTTGTTCGTGGGCAGGTGATTATTTTATTAATTCATTTTATTAATTGCATTTAGTAATTAAAAACATGATGTTTAAATAAAAATAATAAAAATAATATATCATCATTTTTCATCTAACTATTTTTAAAATAATAAATATAAATTGTATCACTAAATATAAACATCAAAGATGTACCAATTTATATACAAAATTATTTATAAATCAATAAATTCTACTAAATGCTCCTTATAATACAATGGTATACCTATAACTAGGGATTCTATCTTTTAACCATTCAATTTTTTTTTTTATCTAACTAATTTATTTAATTAACTTATTTACATTCTCTTAAAATTTACAATTTGTATAAAAATAATATAAGTAATAAAATATTTATAACGAATATATATTTTTATTTTATATAATAAATATTTTGTAATAAATTCTTTATATAAACCTACAACTATTTATTTTTTTAAGAGTTATTGAATTGTAGCCTATATTTAAGGCATGAATTTTAAATTTTTTAAAAAATAGTTTTTATTAGTATTATAAATTAAATTAATCAATATAGTATAAAATAATGCAAAATTTAAAAAATAAATAATAAGTATTTAGATTTTCTGAAAAATATTTTCTTTTTTTTTAATTTAAAAAATTATTATATTTTTTATTCCCCTAAAATTGTCTGCTAAGATCCGAATAAGTGGGCCCGTCAACCACCATCGAGTCGAGTCGGGTCGGATTTTGGGCCGGAAAAACGCAAAGAAAACGGAAAACAAAAACAGAATCAGGGAAGCCTACAGTGCTCTGCTTCACTCCAACTCGAGAGAATGGCGAGGAAGAAGCTGCTGTTACTGCTAAAACCCTTCGATGTCTACCCGATCATTCAATCAAACGGCTTTTCTCGCATCAACAACCGACAGGTATTCATTTCTTTTCTTCATTTCATATCTCTACCGCAAGACCACGACATTTTCTGATTCTCTACCTCGACGCTGTTCCTTTTATGCACAGGCCTCGTACATTCATTACCTCATAGTTTTCACCCTATGCTTCGTTACAGTTTTTCCCTAATGATGTTGTTTTCTTAACCTCTCTTGTGTTTTTTTTAATGCTTCGTGGTTTAAACTGGTTATGTTTGTACATTTTCGCATATGCGTATAAAAAGTATTGAAGGTGTTTGATAAAATGTTCAATTAACTTGGTATCTGCTCTAATCGTCAATGTACGCTTGGGAACTGAGGAAATAAGAAATGGTGTAAGTGTAGGTCGGGAATTGGTTTTGTATCTTCTCTGAACGTTAATTCTTCCTGCTCTCTTTTGTTGTTTATTCTGATGGTATCAATGTGGTTAGATCATGAAAGTAGAGTAAAAACACGTATAAGTTAAAATGTGCTATAATGAATTTTTTCTTCGCATAATACTAATTGTTTTAATCTTAATTAAGAATATTCTATTGGAGATATCACAGGTTTTTCAGTATCTAGAAAACAGGCGCAGGGTTCACAAGGATGCTATAAACATCTGCCAGGAAGTATTGCGGAAAAAGTCTGTTTATTGGGAACCAATTCTCCGCAACAATTTGTCACAACCAATTTGTAACGTGGATTTGGTTGTTACTCTTGGTGGTGATGGCACACTTCTGCAGGCCAGCCATTTTGTAGATGACTCAACTCCAGTTCTAGGAGTAAATTCTGACCCCACCCAAGATGATGAGGTTAGTTAATACTTTTCCATCTTTCGGTGCTCTTGTAGACTCACAAAATGTCTGTCTTCTCCAAATCATCTCATTTTGTTGTTATGTATTGGGCATGGACAACAGCTCATTATTTCTTTGTTTGTGTTTGGGTAGGTGGAGGAATTCCGGGATCAATTTGATGCGACCAGAAGCACTGGCTATCTGTGTGCAGGAAGTGTTCAAAACTTCGAACAAGTAAGACTATATAAGATAACAAAAAGCAATGAAACATTGAACAGTAAGAATGCGTAGTTTGTGAAAGTATGATCTTAATATCTCAATTAGTAAATTTTACTTTTTTTGGAGTCTAGAAATAATCTCTCATCGATTAGTCCACCTTTGATGATGGCTATATCGGGGTATTTTTATTATATGCGTAAACTTGGTATCTTACCTTCCCCACCCAACATCCTCTGAACAAGCATGTTGTTAGATTACACAAGTTTCTTTTATTTGCATTCATCACGACATTCTCACCTTTATATTCGTTGTACTTTAATATTTGAAATCTTATTCTTATTATTGTTTCTGTAATGCTATTCAATTTATGCTAATTAGGACAAAGCAAAGAGCAGTTCTTCTCTAGGTGAGGAATTTCCTGCTTTAATTCTTGGTCATGGGACAGGTATTAGATGACATCTTAGAAGGCCAAACAACTCCTTCTAAACTATCGAGGTTGTCAATATGTTTGAATTCAAAGCAGCTGCCCGTGTATGCTCTCAATGACATTTTGGTTGCACATCCATGTCCTGCAACAGTTTCTAGATTCTCATTCAGGCATGCCATTTCTCTTGTACTTGAATCAGAAAGCAACTATAATTTATGTTCAACTTCTTAATCATAACCATTATATTGCAGAATTCAAAGGAATGGTCAGCCGTGTTCACCACTGGTTAACTGTCGATCCAGTGGTCTCAGAGTTTCAACTGCAGCTGGATCTACAGCTGCAATGCTCTCGGCCGGTGGGTTTGTGATGCCTATATTGTCTCAGGATCTCCAGTACATGGTGAGAGAGCCTATCTCTCCTGGAGCCTTTTCTGCCCGGATGCACGGATTAGTGAAATCAGATGAGTCAATGGACATTGGATGGTGTTCAAAAGAGGGTTTGATATATGTTGATGGTTCTCATGTCTTCTATTCTGTTCAAAAGGGGGATGCAATTGAGCTCTCTTCTAAAGCCCCAGTTTTGAAGGTTTACATGCCCGCTCATTTGTCATCATGAAACTCTGGAAGACCGTTAAAAGTCCAGTGGGGAACCGATTTTAGGTATTGTTCAATTTTTTGTTATAAGGATTTCCCTCATCGATTAGTCCACCTTTGTTGATGAGGAAAATCAATCCCAGAAGCAGGAGAATCTAGAATAATAGCAAATAACAGGCTATGTACAGTTATCATTATCTGAGGAGGAATAGATTTGATAGCCTTGTATATATTTTCAATATGAAAGGCAAATGGTGATTACAAGAGGTGAGTCACAGTTGTTGTCAGCTGCTAGTACACTAAAGCAACATATACCAAGTCGGCAAACAAAACTAAAGTTACGAAAACTATAGGAACGGAAATCACATCTGTTTTCTTTTCTTCTCCTCTTATCTCTAAGAGCAGTCGGAAAAGTAAATGAAGGATTCTTATCATCATAATAAAATGTCCAACATTGCAATTGGTTAGTCCAGAAAAGAGCAAGTCTTCCATCAGTCTACAACCTGGAAAACCATAATTTTGTTAACATTTCCAAAAAAGAGTCAACTATGTGAATGAATGGAGTTTAGTTTGTCATTACGTGAACAATGGAGGGCGGCTACGAGAGAGCTGGGGTCGTTTTATGGGAGAGATGATCAGATTTCTTAGGGTCATTGATGGGTTGCCAGCACCGCCTCCAAAAACTGAATGACCACCACCGGACCTTCTATTCCCAGCATCAACAGGAATAGCTGCTTGTTGTGCTGGTGAGCCAGTCGAGAAGTCAAAAGGACCAGAGTTGTTACTATTTTGTCTTGCTGGCCACACATCTTCTCTAGGTCCTGGAGTTGCAGGAGACAAAATGGTCCAATCTGCAACAAATAAGTCAACTTGATTTGGAGATACTTAAGCAAAAATAGGTGGCTAGGCAAAACTTTCCTTCACAACCTTGGAAGCTAACGTTATCAGTAAGGTAACTCAAGGAAACTTCTGATTAAGAAAAGAGCAGGACTACCTTTTCTAATGGGATCTCTGTTTTCCATCATGTTAGTTGTTGGGTTTGAAAAAATATCTGGTTCATTTCGGAAAAAACTGTTTGCAGGTTGAATAGCCGATCTTTTCAATGACTCGTACTCGTTCCTCAATTGGTCATACATTTCATCAAGCTTCCTTTTCTGCCTGATATTCGTAATTAACAGTAGTTGCTATAAATCCAAAAATGAATACCAAAAGAAAACAAAACGTTTTAGAGAACATATATAGACTAGCCTTGACTTCTCAGAAAACTTTTCCTGGAGCTCTTGTTTATCCTTGGACACACTTTCCATCTCCTGCTCCATCATCTGACACCTCTTGGCCATTTTCTGATATGCAGTATGCACTTGCTCCAGCTTTTCTGTGAACTTCTGTTGCATTGTCTCACATTTCTGTCGGCATTGAGATACAATTCTGTTCATCTTATACTGCATTTCTAATTCCTTTTGCCCAATGTAAAACATTACACTTCGATAGGCACTCTTCATTACTGAGATTGATCAAGGAACATTCAAGTCCTTCACAAGTATCTTTTTGAAGTTATGAGAGTCCTTCATCCCACTTATTTAGTAACTATCACAGATGACTACTAAAAAAGTTGTGTCAAATTAACAGCAATGACAAATTAATTTCACCAAAAAATGCGTTCCCAAATCTTAATTTTTTGTCCAACCAAATAACTGGTAACAAGTAGAAAAATAATCAGCTAAAACACTTAAAAAGACATAACAGGATACAAATTTGCGGAGATATTCCAGCCATGGCCATCTGCAAGGATGTAGAAGTGAGAGTAAGTGACTCAGAAATTTTTTATGACCAAAAAATACGTAAAACATTCTGAACACAAAAAACGTACGGGAGCAAAGACAATCTAGTATAGAATGCAAGATATACTATTCCAAGATAAGTACTTGCTTACATTTATCCATTCATCATTTGGGTTGATATCAATGGGTTTCATTAGACTGAGAAGAGAAACCAAGATAATAATTAGAAGTGGAACTTTCGAACATGCCATGAAATCCGAACGAGATATCAAAAAACTGCTGAAGACAGTATCCCATAGTCTAGTACTTAGAATAAAAAATAAGAACTTCCATGCAGCAGCATTTGATTGTATTTGTAAACCTTCAGAGTCTAAAGAGAAAATGCATTCAGGGGCATCACATTGTAAATCCTCGTCATAAGACCTAGTTATGTTTATATAAAAACTATAGTTATCAAAATTCTGATTTTTTTTTTAATTTTTGCACAACTATGATGACTGACTGTTCACGTACATTATTAAGCACCTTGGGCACTCGAAGAGCAACCTAAAACGCATTCAAGGACAAAGTATGACCAAGAAATATTTCTCACCTCTTGGAAAGTACCTGATCACAAATCGGACATGCAGCATCATTGCTGAGGATCTTGGACGCATCTTCGGTACCTTCTCACATTGTTAAGGGAACCATATGCATTCATATACCAGAGGGATACAGAATGTGAATAGTGAAATGGGTGGCACCCATTAGGATACACAAGATGTGACCACAGATCGTAGAAATGGCTCGTCCTTCCAATTCTCGCCAGCACGCATTGCATCGCATCTCAACTCCTGGTATAAGTTCCCAGATCTGCATAGCGCATGAACCAATATATAACAATGGAAAACTAAAGTGAGGTTCTAACAATAGGTACATGCTTCGTGCTTGTTTCCGTGGCAATTAAGGTGCATAAAAATGGTCCAAGTACAACGAGAATACTGACAAAGAGAATAGAATTCTTTCATGTCTGCACTGAAACACTATGTATATATGATTTTATTGCTGCAAATGGAGACCAGGTCAATGGAACCTAAAACATGCTTGAATCATCTCTATTTGTCTTTTTGTTAAGCAGGATGCTTAAATATAGATGAAAGAGAGGCGTAACTCCAGGATTTGATTCGGAAGAATTTCTCATAAGTCAGAGCATTAATTCTCAACGAAAAATGCACCGTAAATTTTTGGATGAAAACCAGGATACCTTACCCAGAGAATGTCTTGCCAAAGAACCATTCATTCAATAGATATCAACACAAAGGACATAATGAAATTTTAAAACTTCTTTTCGATTTGGTTCAACCAAGAGCTCCAACAGGTTGTTCCTGCGGAGCTTAAAGGATTCAGATCTTAAAAATCGCAATGATACAAAGCACCAAAAAAGCTCAAATTAGGGAGGAGTTCTACATAAAATGCATGAGACTAGAACCAAAACTACGTTTGGATCTATTCCTCCCATCTCCAGAGTTCTTGACGGAAATTAATACCTATAGGTATCCATTGAGGCCATCCAAGTAACATTTCGTTTTCAACACCAAATGTGAAAATGTAAGCAAGAAAAGGCATCTAAAAACCCTAAGATTCAACAGAGCTGAACTATGTATATATCGTTGAACAGTCAGAATTAACTAGGATCTCGATTTTGAAAACAATTACCGGATCCTAAAGATTGCAAAATGCATGTTTACCAATTTCCATTTTCCTTCCTTACAATATCTCCGCAACCTAAAGACCGAAAAAAGAGAAAAAAACGAAAACAGATCTGTGCGCTTGCACTGCAGGGTTTTACATCGAGAATCAATATAAATTCGTTGCAAAACGTCGGTTTCTCCCTCCTCGATCAGGTTCTCAAATCAATCCCTTAAAATTATAGAAAAATGGTAACTATCAACTTTAAACTCTTAAAATATGCACAAGAACACCCGAAACAAATCGTTAAGAAACTCGAAATCATCTTCGACAATTTCGTAATTACCTCAATAGAACAAGAGCAAACGCGGGAGTCGAAGGCAGAAATTTTGGCGCTAACCGTCGGGTATGTGCGTTGGAGGTTTGAACTTCGAATGAAGAATTTAAATCGGAAATGGCGGGAAAGAAATGAAAAAATCGGCCGTTATCATTAGAGGTTTGAAACATCTGCGTTTTGTAATCAGGATGAATTAATTACATATAATTTCGTCTCATCAATTATTTTAATTTAATTTTTTTGAACGAATAAATCTAATTTAATTATATTATAGGGTAAAGTTCTATTGAGGTAATTATATTATAGGGTAAATTTAATTATTATTATTATTTCTTATGCTTTCCAATTTTAGGATTCATTTATATTTGTTTCAATTTCTAAACAAAAATAGTGATAAGTTAAAGTGCTAAATCAAAACAATTTTTTTTTTTTTGATATAACTACAAATTAATAGCTAAAAACTCGTAATTTTTATGTATAATAAAAAATATGTGAAACATAAACATGTTTTCTGTATTATTTAATTTAATTTATGTATTTTTTAAAAAAAAATTAATTATATTTATCTTATTATTAACTGTCAACACCATTAATTTAAATTTTATGTATTAATAAATTTGATACGTGATGTATTCTGAGTTGAATATCACGTTAAATATAATATAATATTAAAAATATTATATGTAAAATAATTTAATTTAATTTATGAATTAAAAAAAAACTAATTAAAATTTCTAAAACCAATTCCTCGATACCTTTCTTTCTCTTATTCTTCGTCCCCCCCCCCCCCCCCCCCCTATTTGATAGCTAAAATCAATAAATGAATAATGAAATGTAAGTAAAAAATATAGAAAAGAGATTTTAATAAATAATCAAAAATTAGAATGCTCATTTATGTGGAATATTAGAACAAGTTGAGCTAGATATTTTGAAACAAGTAGGCAAGTTGTTAGTAATAAGATTCATAAAATAAAGTCGAAGCTATTTGCAAGTTGGTTGTATCAAAGTAAAATGGTCCTTTTAGTTTTTTAATTTTTAAATAAATAGAAAGTTATATATATTTTTAGAATTATATTAGAATGTAATACTATTTTAAGAAATAATTTTTTTTTTAAGAAGTGAAATATTTTAAAAAATCAGATTGTATTAAAAAGTAAGTACATTTAGAAATAAATGTACCATAAGATATAAAATGCTTTAAGATCTATCTTAAAGAAGTAAGTTTAAAGGTTAAATGACTATTTTAAAAAGATAAATTTATGTACATGAAAAATATATTTTTTTAGAGTGATATATTTTATGATTTTTTATAAAAAAAGATTAAAGTCAAAATTTTAATTTATTATAATTATTTTAATTAAAAAATTTAATTATTATAAAATATGAAGTATTATTATATTAAAGATTTAGGGATCAAGTATTATTATAGGTGGGATAATATCGTCCTTGCATAGAAAAGAAGAAGGTTTAATAGAAACCCGTGGTTGGTCAACACTTTTCATCGCTTTCCAAGCCAGACACGCGACGACACCGTTTCACGACAATAAATTGAAAGCCGCGCTGTGCTGATTGAAGCATTGAAGGAGTTTCCAGAAACCACTCACGTGAAGCGCGTCATCACGCGCCTTCCATGCACACAACTTAATGCTGGGAAGGAATCGTCATTGGATGTCAGCTCGACTCGGCTCGGCTCGGCTGTTTCTCGTTTCCGTACAGACACAGCTTGATTGGACACAGGAAACGCGGTCTCCGGTTTTAAAACACATTTAACTGTAAACTGCCACGTGTCCAATAGATATTCACAGCCTCTGCAAATATCCTCTCCCCCTACTCCAATAAGATTGATCATTTGGTCAAACCATAAACCCTCCTCCATACCAGGCAGTGGAGGCTCCACCACCTTCTCCTCTTTCCATAAGATCTTTCGCTACCGAAAAAGGAGAAAAACAAAAACATTTTTTGATTTATTAATGGAGGATTGAGAAACAGAGGAGATACACGTGGACATATATACATACACAAAGAGAGGTGGGAGGGTTTCGAGATTTGGAGGGAATAGGGAATTATAGGTTGTACACAGCAGCAGAGATTTTTCTAGTTTTTCCACGACTTTAGAGAGTGGATTGCTCTGGATATTTGAATTTGCACAACGGAGAGAGAAAAGTAAACGCAGGATTTTACAGTGTCCCAAAGTTCTAGATTGAGAAGCTTGTGGAATCTAGAGAGATGAAGATTCAGTGCAACGTGTGCGAGGCGGCGGAGGCGAGCGTTCTGTGCTGCGCGGACGAAGCGGCTCTGTGTTGGGCGTGCGATGAGAAAGTACATGCTGCCAACAAGCTAGCTAGCAAGCACCAGCGGGTTCCTCTCACCAGTTCTTCCTCACAGATGCCAAGATGTGATATTTGTCAGGTACGTAATTCTACCTGCTGTTCTTTTCTATTATACTGATGCAGTCTGTCTATGATTCGTACCTTCGTTTAGATATGGTGAAGGCCCCTGTTTGTCGTATAGAGAGAGTCGATAAAAAAATCTAGAAACTACATACCAGGCTGTTTTGATTGTAGGGGGCTGGATTCGATTATGCCGTACACGGCGGGTATCGTGGATGCTTTTGCCTTTGAAGCTTTGTAGGAAGAGATGGTTTTGGTTTCGCGTCTTCCTCATTGGGGGTGTTGCTATGAACTAGTGATTCATGGATTTTTACTTTGTGTTAACAGTACTGTTCCGCAACTTGAGTGACTCATCTTATTTTAATTTAGGGGTCGTATCTAAAACTTCATCTCATTTTTTGCATTTATATCAGATAGGACCATGCACTTTCAGTTGTAGCAACGTGCATTTTGTAATACATGTTCTCTTTGCTGTAATTCGAGCAAATCCAATACCACCACCTTCTCTGTGCCCTGAAGAGAGGAGGTCTGAGATCGTGCCTTTCAGCTCGTTAACTTCAGTTGGGTAGGTAGTGGCTCAATAAAAAATGAATTATTAGCCCGGTGTTGTTCTTCTAGCTTCGAAGCCGAGTAGGAAATTCTGCTGTTTACGGGTGACCCTCTTTTTGATGGGGCTGCTTTTCTTAATCTAGTTGACAAATTATTTTAAGATCCTAGTTATTTTTGCGTGGGAGGCAACCCTTTGGGTGGCTCTAAACGCTACTGTCTTTTTTCTCTCCAAAATGGAGATATTCAGAGGACAAACATGATTCTTCAAACCTATCAGAAAGATGTATTGAGGAAATTGAAGTATATGTACATTTGAGTTTATTACTAGTCTATAGTGTCTACGAGGAATGTCAAGAAGTTAATAAAGAAGAGGCCTTTCAAGATTCTTAGTGGAAGTCAGGACAAGCTGATTTAGTTTTTGTTGCTGAAAACACATGAAATTTGGTATAGTATGAAAAGGTTTCATGGAAATGGAAATAAAATAAAAGTTCACATAAGGATGCGAAGCTAGTTAAATGCTTATGTTGGTATGCATTAGGCTTCTACAATGGACAATAAAATAGCCTTCTACTTGTGAGCAATGATAATTTTTGGATTTACATGGAGCGGTGAGTAGTGTTGAGGATTATTTGGTGATGTGTTTGATCATGGCAAACAATTAAGCTGAGTATGACTTAATCAGTAATGAGAAATTTAGTTTGGGCAATTAGGGTCTTTCTAGTTTATAATTAGTTTAGGTTTCTTTTCAAGGTTTTCCTATTTAATTTGGGTATCTTATTGTATGGAGTTTTATTGTTTTTAGAAGTCTTACATAGATTTTTCTTATGATAAGTGGACTATTCTGTTTTTAGTCATTTTTGTGTTAAGTTCATATGAAGAGAGGCTTTGCATTAATATTAATCAGGTTTCTCTAGAAATAATAGAACTTTTGCAGATCACTCTCAAATTCTTGGTTATCATAAAAAATAGTGAAGGCCACTGCTTGAGGAACTTAACAGTGACTGCCATAGTTTCTCTCCCTTTCTTCCACTCCGTCAAACCAGAAAATGCAAATAGATCGATATGCTGGTGAATGAGGGCTTATGTTTTTCCTGCTGAAGGTTGTTTGGGTTTAAAGAATTTGGAAGTGGTGTAGAAGGGATTCTGGCCTTTGAGTTGCTACAGGGCTAGGATGAGAATGATAGGTAAGGGGTGGTCATGGAGCCCTTGCTATTGTCATTGACAGTGGAGATTCGTTGTTTGGATCTAAAATGCTTTATTCGATAGAATGTGGATCTTTATGTGTTGATTAACTAACCTGTGGATTCTTTATCTGGTTAAGTTCCTGCTTCTTTTTCCCTCTTATGATGTGAATAGAAAGGCATGTTTTATTTGAAACATTACTCACAGCGTACTGATGTAGGATGTTTGATAGTTTCAGTAAGCTGGTTATGAAATGTGTAATATTTTTTATTTGTCATACTGGAGTGTCTTAACTCCTCTCCTGTGATTTTTTTTAATCCTTCTTGATTTACCCTGATACAGAAATTGATCACTTATCACAGGAAATGGCTGGCTTTTTCTTTTGTCTGCAAGATAGAGCTTTACTCTGCAGGAAATGTGATGTGGCTATACACTCTGCAAATGCCTATGTTTCTGCTCATCAAAGGTTTCTGCTAACTGGAGTGAAAGTAGGTCCTGAGCTAACTAACCCCGGTGCATCCTCTTCCATTTTGAAGTCTCCTTCTAGTGAGAGAACATCGGAAAAAACTTCATATTCTTTGTCCAGAAGGGGCACCCAGACCATATTAACTGGTGAATCTAATCCGGTTCTACCCACAAATGCTGGTGGAGTTAGCGACTTCGCAACTACAGAAGTGTCATTTGCTGGTGGTTATGCAGCAGGAAATATTCCACCTTGGCAAATGGAGGAATTTCTTGGATTAGCAGACTTAAGTCAGACTTATGGTTACTTGGACAATGGGTCATCCAAGGTATTATAGTTAAATTTACATTGGCGATATCGATATGTAGCATAGCAGTACTGTTATCTACATGTTACTGTCCTTATCTTGATCATGTGTATAGTTCCATGAATGTCATCTTCTTTGGGCATAAATGATAACTACTACTATCATAAAGGTTCAGTTCCTCGGGTAGTTGATCTTATATGGTCAAAGTCAGCCCATCTTTTCTCCCACTGCCTTCTCCTTGTGCTTAAATGAAAATAGGGAGAAACTTATCATCTGAAAAAAAGAAAAAGACTTGCCATAAAACAAAGGAAACACGGGCCCCAGCCTTCCTGCATACACAAGCATTATGTGAGTCATTATCATGATTATTACTCTATAGGATGGTAAAAGAAGCTTCATAGGTGCTTGGAAATATTTGACCTGGTTATATAGCCTAGAGGCAACAGCTTTTATACTGCTCCGATGCAGGTATATACTAATGAGGACATTGTAAGTAACAATTTGCTTGATTTGGGTAGCATGGGTTACTTTGTACTGGTGAATGTGACTGTTCACGACACCAATATTGTAGCACAACTTTGAAAATCCTGTTCATGGCACTAATTGTGTAGCACAATTTTGAAAATCTGCTCGTAAGTACTATTCAGTGTTTCCTCCATTTGTTTTGGTGAGTTTCGAGGGCATTACCTGAAATTTGATGTTTAACTCGAAAGAGATCTCCATGGATAGTGAGAACAACTTATCTGTCATTTGTATTACCAGCTGGCTGCATTGTGAGCTTCTCTTAGTTACACTTGGATTGCAGTTAGGAAGTAGCTGAGGGGCCTCTGGCCCAAATAATTAGCCAGATGGAAACTTGGACTTTTTTTTGGTCGTCATCCTTGTCATGAGGTGTAGATTTAGCCAAAAGTAACACAAATCATTAGCTGCTTCATTTAAGATCTAAGGATTCTTGTCTTAGATGATATAAAGTTTTCTCAGCTTTTAACGAATAGCGTTAAGTTATTGATGTATACAAGTAATGCTAAAACCAAAATTATCCTACAATGTAGAGAAACAGAGAAAATTATGGAGGAGAATGGAAGACTAGACAGAGAGAAATAGGAGATAAAGGTGAAGTCTTTAGAGGGAGCATAGAAGAATATTAAGTAGACATGAAGAACAAGAAAGATAAAGGGAAATCTTGGATATCAAGAATCAAAGCAATTACTCACGTTTGTATAATAATCATGAATAGTTTATTTAATAACTAAGGTAAGTACATCATATTTATAGGCACCAAAATATAATCATAATAGAAAATTTTAATTTTACAAAGTAAGAAAAGAAGCTAATTAATTAAAATAATCTATAATAAAAAATAACTAAATAAGATTCCTAATAAAGTAGGAAATAATAAACTTGTTCTGTGTAGATACTAATTCCTAAATTGACTAAATACCGTAATAATATATAAACATTAAAATTAGATAAATATATCCTATTATATAAATATGTTTAGTTAGGATTTTCCTGTTCTGCATTAATTAATTTTCTCAGAAGTTGCTTTGAAATGTTTTTTGGTGCCCATATATTTAGAAGTAAAACAGCATTTTCATTTGGAAGCTTGTTCTGTGATGAATAATATCTACTTCCGTTGAAAAGTAGTATGGATGTTGCTGACAGGAACAATAATGAGCAGGACATGAACAAGGCTGAAGCACTGATATCTGTTTTATCTATTACCATAGACATGAAGCCCTTGTCCAAACATGTGCTCCACATGTTTAACTGTACTAGCATTTATCAGATGTATCTAACATAATTCAGTAAAACTGATCATGCGACGTGTATGACTGCTATTGGCAAATTTCATGTATGTTTGAATTTTGTTACAACCAGATTATCAGTTGACCTGCCAACTCTTATCCATAAAACATTCATCAGTTTGAAACTTAGTACACTGTTATTGTATTCAAATATTGGTGACGTTCTGTTCCTAAGATGTTTCATTCTCTGGTTGTGGATGTTGACAGGCAGATAGTAGCAAGCGAGGAGACTCTGACAGCTCCCCAATCTTGAGATCTGCTGAAGAAGAATTAGATGATGATGATGATGAGTGCTTGGGCCAAGTGCCAGAGACCTCCTGGGCAGTGCCTCAGATTCCTTCCCCTCCTACAGCATCAGGGTTATATTGGCCAAAGAATTTTCGGAATTACTCCAATGCTTCAGTTTCTGTACCTGATATATGCCACTCCAGTGGGCAAAATCCTCAAAGTTGTCATTTCAATGAGAGAGTCTCTAAACGGAGTAGGCAATTCTAGCCTTCCTGGAAACTTCATTCTTACATTGGAAGCATAGGCAGGGCCTTAACTGGAGAGCGGCAAACTAGTGCTCCAGACTTGGAGGTGTTTCTTAGAGATTAGTTTGGTTTGTAAGAGGGAAGCAGAATAAATTTGTACAAGTTTACTGGGAATCAGTAATACCCTAAACTAGTAAGCTAGTCTTTGAAGACACATTTGTATTCTGTGATACTCAATAAATTTACTTGAAAAAAAAAAAAATAATCCAATCAACTTGATAGATATTAATGATTTTATTACTAATAAAATTATAAAATACAATTTGAGTTGTCTCCATACTCCGATTGAATTTTCAGGATTTGTTCAGTAATGTCATTATACTCTTGAAAATGTTTTGTGATATTGATAGTCTGAGTTAAGAGTGTTAGAGACTTTTTAGGTATTGGAATTATAAGTTTAATGAGTTTATCTCAAGCTTAACAGCCTGTGGTTCATTTTATAATTTATCTATATATTTTTATGGTAGAACTAAATTGAACCAAAATGTCAACAGAATTGGCTGCTTTGGCCTCTTTAGTCACAGTTTCCATTGCTATTTATCACCTTCATCAGCTGCCTTTACCACCGTGTTCACCTACATATCCCTCTTATCTTTACAGCAAAAACAATTTTAAGTTTTGTTTTGACAGCGAGTAAACACGTTCTTGAAAATTCATATTTGGTTTCGTTGAAGTTTAATCTTGAGTTTAGTCAAAATGAAATTAAATCTAATTCGTATCTTATTATCTATTTATAATTTTCTGAAATATTTTGTCAAATAGACAATCTGTCTGAAAAAAATATTTTATAACAGTTAAATTATTTTAATTATAATAATCACAATAAATTAATATCTAATTTAATCTTTTACATTTAAAAAAAACTTTTTTATTAAAAAAAACAAGTAAATATCCTACCTAACCTATTTCATTGCAGAAAAAAGAAAAAAATGGGATCCTGTCTTGGCCAAACGGCCAAGGGTTTTCACCAACTCAAGCATCAAGGATCCTCTGAAAAATTTTCCATCCCATTTGAAGACATTTGGTCTGGCTACAACCAGTCTATGTGGGTGTGCGGGAGTTCATCTCCCTCTAGAACAAAAAAGAAATATTCCATGGGTTAGTTCAGTGTCCAAGATTATAAAACAGTAGGATCTCCTAACAAGATATTGATTAAGGGTAAAAACTGATTCCACTATAGACATGGAAGCTTTATCTGGATATCTATCTCACTCTAATTTATATGTTACCGTACAAATGTCTGTAAAATATTAACACTAGTAGAACTACCGGTCTCCCCGATCTCCACTTGTTTCTTCAACTGCTCGGTGCTGTCCAATTAGGAGGAAGGCGGTCAGACATCACCGGAGGCATGGCTCGGACATTGATATCAATTGGGAATAAGCGATATTGAATATCAAGCTCCCTGAAAATCTTAGCCATCTCTTCTAGCAACAAACCTCTCCTTGCCCACCTCTCTCCCATGTCTTGGTGGTTCATCCTATGAGTCAGCCATAGGGCCATCCTCACTCGGTTCAATTCTTCCATTTCTTTGAATATGATCATTGGTGCTGGATACCAGTGCTCCTTCTTGTTCTCAACATAACTGTGTTACAACAAAAAAACATATAATAAAGAATTCATTAAAACATATTTGAGAGCAGAAAATATCAAATAGTTAAATATATGTGGTGCATGGTGACAGAAACATATCAAGATAAACTTTCTTACACATCATAAACTGACTAGGGTGATCATTATTGAGGCAAGATGCATGAGGTGAAGATAAATGTTTTATCTAAAAAAGG
>NW_019014615.1:545235-571343 GCF_000150535.2 Carica papaya | reverse complement strand
GTAGATTTTAATTTTAATTATTTTTGTTAGATATATTATTTTGAACGCTTTTTAAAACAATTTTATAAATTAGGACCGAATGAAAATAATGGATGACTTATTTTATTAAAAATTTATAATAGAGTGGTCAATTCGCGAAAAAGAAGAAGCGGGTAATGTGGATGCCTAGTTAGCAACACAGCGAATTGTTGTACGTAGCGTGACGGACACGCCGACTCTGGTTCCATGCAAGAAGCCACACTGGCAATCCGCATGCCAGGTCGATCAAATGGCTCGGGGCCACTCCCGCGCGCACGAATGACCCATATCAATTCCTTGAATAGGCTCGATCGAATGACCCGTGTATCTCCAACCAAACGGTTCAGATGCATTTTCAAAATAAGTGCGATCGGACGACCATTGTTGCTCCACGTGGACCTGCACAAATGGCCCTGATTAAAGGACGATAGGTATTTAAACCTCTCATTAGATCAGCCTCCCAAATGCTATCTGCCAGGTCAATCGGAGAATAAGAAGATCGGGATGCCAGAGAGAAGCCGAGGACGACGTTGGTAAGCTTGATTTTCTCTTTTTTTTCTCCTATTTATCTATTCCCGACCCCTTTTTAACCATTTTCGCCTTAGATTGACAAAAATCGTAGTCGAGAATGGGAAAACAAGTGTCTGCAATTGAAAGCCACGGCCCAATTTTAGTAAGCTCATTTTCCTTCCTTTGTTCCCTTTCTCTTCCCGTATATACTGACGATTTGGTTTTCCATTCACATAAAAAAAAATAAAAAAATAGAATGGAAACAGGAAGGAAACAGTGGAAGCTGAGAGTAAGGAGTACCACCGCGACCGACGGCTGCAAGAAATGACGTCACCGGCGTCCCAAGGGTAAGAACACCTTAATCCCTCCCTTCTAACGACTTAATCAAAGCCTGAACAAAAAAAAAAAAATAAATAAATAAAATAAAATAAAAAAGACATTTATGAATGTATGTATACATGTGTACTCGATTAAATTGAAATCTAATTCGTGTTGTGAAATCCAATCTTCCAAGTTGCCGATGGAGCTAATAAACTCTTATTTATTGTTCTAATTATTTCGCCCATCCTTAATTTTTGAACATTTATTCCCTATTTTTTTCAGTTATTTTATCGTTATTTCCATTCCCTATATTTATGTATTATTTAGTTTTCTATTCTTATTTAGTTTATTAATCTTGTCCTTATATGTATTTTGTGTGACTGTTAAAAATTAGCACATTGATTATATGGACCGAATTGCTGAATTTCACTTTATTTATTGCATTTATCTTGTGAATGATTATTTTACTTTGTAGATTCCTTGTGTTTAAATTTATTTGTCACATAATGACTTTCATTAGTAGTGTTGGTCCAATCATGGAGTATGCGTTCCACTTGCGTCGTTTGGCTAGATTTTAATTTGGTCCTTGATGAGTAACAAAGTACGATTCACATGCTTCTCGTTTTAGTAGGGTACGAATTTCACATGCCATTAATCCATTGAAAAGTGCAAGATTATATGTTATTAAATGCATGTGTAAACATGAATATAAATCAAGGTCTTGCTGGTATCCTGGGAGAGAATGTACAGACTTGATACATAGGATAAACCCTACAGTGGATGTATCCTCAGTCTCACAAGACTGGGAAGTCCTATACTGGACGGAGTTGGGAGTTAATTAATCATGCTCATACCGGACAGGGTATTGAGACAGTTCTTGGTTATGGCGCCCATTACCAGATGGAATACGAGGATGATCGGTGATTTACAAAAGGAAATGTTTGTGTACCCATGTGTAGCGGGGATCCCTATAAGCCCACAGCGATACCGGTAATGAAAATAAAATGACAACATGTAATAAAAATGGTGATGGTAAGTAATCCTAGCTTGGGTAGGACGGTAAAGAATTAATCATATTCTCACTATGTCCTTGAATATACCTTATTGTTGTGTATGAGTGTTGTTTGGTAAGAACATAGGAAAATAAAATTATTTCTATAAAAGGAAGGGTGCGATCGCACCAGGTTTATTTTCAAGTAAAAAATTATTTTATCAGTTGTTTTATGATTTTTTTATAATTCTTTGATTACTGTGTCGATGATAAGGTTTTTAGTGTTCTTACTGAGTTAACGTATCTCACCCGCTTCTTATTAATCATTTCAGATCAAAACAACCAAAATTTGGACCTGGAACAATAAGAGACTAGCTAAGCAATCATCTCTTTCCACTTTGCCAATCGCAAATCAAAGTTATTGAGTACTTTGTAGTGTTATTTTCGTTTTAGTTTCGAACATTCTTTTAGCGTCTATTTGGGCATTCTAAGTAAACATGCAAGGAATGTAATATTTAACTCTTTCATTATTATTTACATTATTATTGCTAGCCTAAATGCTCGAAATCCATGATAGGGATTTGAACTTTTATATATTTTATTATTACATGCTTTAAAATTATTTTAAGTAAATAATATAGATGGTGGTGAAATAGAGTAAATAATCTACCTATATGATTCAGATAAAGTTAAAATTTTAAATTATTAGTGTGTTAGCAAAATTATAGTGATAAAGTTAGATATCATCTCAGTGAATCATGACATTTGTAGATAAAATAAATATTTTATGATATCATAGTTCCTTTAGTTAAGGTAATTATAATGAGTTAAAAAATATGACTTAGTCTTTTTCTATAAAAAAATATATATGATAATATCATTTAAATGCTTTTTATAACTTGCAAATATTAGTTTAAGACATTGAATAGAAAGATAATAACTTAAATACATATCTTTTGTCCATATACTTCTTTCGTTCAATTTAATATGTATGTAACATTTTGCGTCAAAATAATTCATATAATTTTAAAAATTATTTGAATTAGTCCATTTTTATCGGTTACTACTAACAGTATCAATGATCATATCACATATCATCAATTTATACACGTTATATTATTTAGTTAATTTTTAATAATATATAAATTATAGAGCTGAAGTCTCTATAACCCTAACACAATTGGAGATGGGATCCTCCTTATGCTTATATAGATAACCTTTTTCCATTCAAATTATGACAAATAACATCCAAGTTGGCCCAATTTTCATTCTTAACTGCTTCGTCTACAACAAGCCATCAAGAGATGTACCTATGAGATCAAGGCACTAGAGTGCGTTATGTTGCATTGACATTATTTTTCACTTATCAATACCTTATCCAGCTCCAACAATCATTTATAGAAGAAGTTCATTGACATAATAAACTATTCTGGATGGTGAATGCTACATATGGCCATTTATTTCTTATGGTTTTGAAAAGCCCAAAAAAGAAGTTTCACTTTCCACGCGAAGGGCATAAATTTTTTATAAAAAAAAGGCCGAAGAGCATAACTTTCTTGCACAACTCTGTTTGGATTTCTTACAGTAAAGAGAAATTTACATGTCATCTTTGTCTTTTTCGTCTTTTTCCTTGTCAGTGTTGCTGCAATTTCCCCCTTTGACTTCTTTGAGAATCAGTTCAAGGAGCTTCTGGTACATCGTAATTGCAGATTCAAGCATCTCAATTGCTCTTCTCCTGTCTTTTGCTGCCCCCATTAACACCTCCTCCATCTCCAATGAATCTCTCAATCTCCTGCTCAGCACCAAAGCTGATAACCCTAAATCATGGCTCCCCTCTTTCCCCATATTTAGCCCATGAGCTTTTCCGTTAGCCATAACCATGTCACTGATCCCACCCATGTCATTTCCAAGAACCCTTATGACTTCTCCTGATTCAATATCCCAAACAAACAGAGAACCATCTTCTGATGCAGACACCATATTCTTCCCTTCATTAGTCATCACCACTGACACCACTGTGCTGCTGTGTTTTTGACCCAACATGATCCATTCATGGCTTCTCTCTGCTTTTCTCCCAAATTTCACCCACCCTTTGTAAATTGATCCATCAAAACCAGCAGCATAGAATTGGGTCTCTGTTGGGTCTAAATCCAACCCCAGAATTCCACATGGGAAACTCACAGTCTGCAGATGGGTTCCATTAAAAAGACTCCAGAGCTTACATGTGGAATCCATTGAGGAAGATACGAAAGTTGACATACTGGAAATTATGTGTGTCACAGAATCATCATGAGCAACAAACTTCATCGACATAAAATCACTCGAAGGATTCTCATCACCTGACGACATCTCAACGAGTTGGAAAATTGGGAGAATAGCAATGGTGCCATCATCGCCGCCGGAAATCAGAACAGACCCATCTTGGCTGATGTTGAGGCAAGATACAGGCTTCTTGTGGGCAGGAAATGAAGAGAGCAAGTCTCCGGAAGGGATGGAAAGGACATGGATATGACCAGAGAGTCCGCCGGCAAACAAGAAGAAACCATCAGAAGTGGCTGCTAGTGGAGCAACAGGTTCAGGGAGAGGAATGCTATGGAGAAAAGTAGATGAATGCCAATTGTAAAGGTGGATAGAACCAGAGGGACTGGCTGAGGATACATGTGAGACAGCAATAAAGGTGTTACTTTTGTTGCCGGCGACGGCGAGGCCTCGGCGGGGAGAGCGGCTGGTGATGAAACGAGCAATGGCGGTGGTGGATGAGGCGTCGTAGGCAGTGATGGGTCCATCAGAAGAGGTGGTAAAGAAAATTTGTTGGGAGGAAGAAGACATGGTTTTCTGGCAATGGATTGTGGAAGGGTTTGATTATGGGTGCATGTTTGGCAGGGCGTTGAAAACGAGGTGCTTATGGTTCCTCAAATTTGGCCGTTTGCTTTGCCTGGTGAAGTAAATTTGTTTTGTGGGTTTGGGTTTTTATGGGTCCCTTCCAATTTGTTGAGAGTAGTTTCTGTAACACTCAATCAGGATGAGGTTTGGAAGAACTCTGCATAAACCCAGAGATATAATTGAAGGAAACTGTCACAAGAAGTTATTTATGGCATTAATTATGAGCACCCACATTTGGGAAAACCATTTTCAAGGATATTTGATGACTAATCTGTATTGTTATGTCATTAAAGATGTTCACATGTTTTTTCATGGGTTGCATGAAGTATGGAAACTGGTCTCCTTGTAATAAAGATTAGCAAAAATTGTCGGCTACAGCAGATAGCTTATTACAGACTCCTTTGACATCTTCATGTTCTAACCTCCTCGTTTAATCAGTTTAAGATCACAACTTTCTGTTGTGTTTACATGGTAAACATCTTCATTGGCAGCATGCCTGTAAAGATAAGTTACAATCATCTTTATTTTCTTTGTATGATCATAATGTCTTTAACTTCCAAACTAGGCAATGAATATTTGAGAACGTGTATAGGTAAAAATACAAGTACTGTGCATTTTTACAGGCAGTATAACTAGAATATACTTACAAAAGAATTGACAAGAAAGTAAAAGATATATATTTTTTCCCCTTTTCTCCACATTAAAATTCATTAGTACAACAGTCAGCCAAGAATTGATCAAATTTAAGCCTGTTATGAATTTTATGAAAAATTCAAAACTAATATTCTTTGTCATCCATTTTTGTGGAGATCATGATAAAGCGTGCAGCATGAACTAGGTCTGCATCCTTCAGTTTCCAAGGGCAACTTTTTGCATCAAGACTGCTAAAATGCTTCCCACAGATATGTTGATGACATTTACAGCATCATTGGTGAGCTGCATGGCATAGTGGATTTGTAAGTAAGAAGCAGAATTTATCACATTGAAAAACTAATCAGACCAGCAAATCAATTCGTTAGCCAACAGAGATGATAGATACAAGAGACTCTATAAGCACGAGTTCAATGCTGTAATGAATCATCATTCCTCTCAAAATTTTGAGGCAGCGATAAGTATGCAGGCATCAACCCCGCATCAACATATACTCATGCCTCAGTCAATTTCTTCTGTGAGGTCAGAACTAGTTGCATGTCTCAAATAAGCCAACGTGAAACCAACAAAAGTTTTAACAGAGATTTGCATGATGAGTTTAATTCAAGGTTCCTTCCTCCCCCATTACCAGCACCCTTGATATGCAATGGTCAACCCAATATACACTTCTCCACCTCCAGTTGCTTAGAATGAGGAAGCAAAAGGCAAAGAAATACCACAATCTAACAGAAATATCAAAGACCAAGCCACCAACAAAATGGTTGCCTACCCATCGAAATCCTTCTTTATCCTGAAGTGCAGCACCTATTATGCTCTCACCAAGATTAGCAATCTGAGAAGCTATTACGCATATAACTGCCTTACGAGCATCTATCTGTTTCACAACAAAACAGAGAAAACAATCTTTAATAAATACCAAGATATTCAAATGGTCATCTGTTGATGGGTACTGAAACTGAGATGTAAGGATGCCAACTACTAATCTAGATCACAATGTCTACAATAATTTTTAGCACTTCCGTAAAATAACTGTTAGATTGAAGAACCAACGTTCTTTTGTGAAATTTCTCATAAATCCATGGAAAACAAATATACATGAAGCTTAATTTATGCACAAAAAGGCGAAGAGCTTTCTCTGAGTTAAAAAATCTATTGCATCCACAAAACTTCTGCTCGTAGGAGGCTAGGATCTAGCTCGTTTGTCAATTCAACCTGCTCAGGATGTACTTGCTTAGGGTTTATTGTTATTACTTAGGACATAGCTCATGGTCCCTAAAATTTGCTCCTTGTTCTTTTGTAAAAAGAAAAAAAAACTTTTATTATTCTAAGGATAAGGAAGCAAGTTAACTTAAATAAGGGAAGTAATTTGAAGTAAATACTAATAGAAATCTACACTGTATACTAATAGAAATACACAATTGGAAAATGTAATCATGAATACCTCGCCCATCAGACAAGCAATACTAGCAAGAAGAACTGATGCCAAAAATCCAGCAATTGTTCCTTCAACACTGACAGCCCCTTCAGTTCCTCTTGGTACTACCTTAAAATTTGTAACCAAGTACCTGCTCATTATGCATCAGGAACTGATTTATTAGACAATGTAGGATACATGGGCATGACAAGTGGAAAACTGCAATGAGAATAAGCACCTGGGTAGATACACTGCCCACCAAGCACAAAAGATCACTAGGGCATGGTACTTAAACAAAATATACAACAGAAAAATCTAAGAGTTTAAGTTACTATCTTGCCAGAATGTAAGAAGTTACCAATCCTTTTAACTCCACTTATTAATTCTTTCAGTTTATCCAAATTTTCCCACTTCCATAATCTGATAACTTTAAGGATCTACAGAAAAATGTGAAATAAAGAAGGCAATTTGAGGTACTCGTAAACAATAATGACTTCATCTCTTTTAAGGGATGAATTGAGTATTGATTAATTACAGGTAATTACACAAACAACATATACCTGTTTTATCTTTATGAAATGAAACTTAAATAGTTGCTGCAGTTCTTCTGATATCAATAGGGTTTGGCTACCAGTTCAAATAGAAGCATGCTTCAAAGCTTTTGGGTAACCCTCTCATGGTCTTCTTCAACTACAGTAGCCAACTAAACAACCTAAGGATTCCATCACAAAATGATTCTTTTCTAACAGAAAACACCACATTGACACTAAAAATACATAAAACAAGCCACTAGTCTCAAATTCCCCATTCATTTTAAGCACTAGTAAGTGATTATGATGAACTTCCAGTTTAGATTAAGATGCATCCACTTACGTTGTTTTGCCATATGCCTTGCCTATCTCACTGGAAACAGTGTCACTCAACTTAGTGCAGAAACTGGCAACAAACCCTAATAGCCAAAGCTGAGAAAGCGCCTGACCTCCTATTCCAAAGATTGAAAGAAAAGCACAAACACAACCAGCAGCACTGGAACCAATTACACTACCAGGCCCTCTCCTCCCTCTTCTCTTCTCAGCCACTCCTTGTGCTTCCTTCTGAGCCATTTTCACCTTTGTTGCTGCTGTTCCCTAACATGTTACAAGATCATCAAACAATATTAAAACCAAACAAGTTGAGGATGAACTGATCTCCATCACAAAATAGGCGCATGCATTGTATAGTTTAAACTCACAATGACGAAATAAGAGGCAACGAGAAGGAAACCAGACGATCCAAAAGCGCGCCAAGTGAGAGTACCGAGCAAGAAAGCGGCGCCAATCCCGGAAAGAGATAACCCAGAGACCAGAATCGGGGACCCCAAAACGAAGATCAGGATGTTACTGAGTAAGGCGGATTGCCAAGTGGGCGGCACAGATTGAATAAGGTTCATCGCCTCCGATACTGCTCCCTGCAGTGGAACCGCGTTGGCTCTCTGGAGTAACATTTTGGAAGTTTTGGGGTTAGGGTTAGGGTTACGGTAAAGGATATGGGCCTTCCTGGGTCGTGAAGAAAAAAGGGATGGTTGTAGGGGCTGGAGAGAAAGAGTTGGACGAGGATCGATGTAAAGCAGTACTGAAAGTGCCATTTTTTTGGTTGTTTAAGCTCCTGGTTGACAAAGAAGACCAGACAGAAAGATGAGAAAGTGGATCTTGTTTTCGGATCTCCAATCGGATTCGGGTCCAACCCAATTAATGTCACCGAATTACTGTTTTACCCCTGTCATGAAAGTTTATTTTCAGCCACTCTCAAAACTTCTGCCACAGCGAGCCCATCCATCTTATCCAGTCAGCACTAAACGAGAACGAAACAGAGCTGAACACAGTAAAGCCAGAGCGAGAGAGAAAAGAACCGAGGAGAAATGGCGGTTGTTTGTGCTTCCTCTTCAGTCGGTTTCGCGACGTCTTCATCTTCTTCTTGTTCAACAAAATCATTTTTTTTCTTAAACAAAACCAGTGCCGTTGCAGGCAGGAGGAGCCCGTTTCTTGGGTTCTCAGTAGCGTTTTCAAAACCAAAGGTACCTACCACGTTTTCTGCTGATAACCGGAAGAGTTTTCTGATTAAGTGCCAGGATCAGGATCTCTCTCTGGTGCCGGAAAACCAGCGGTGGATGTTCGAAGAGGATGAAGCTGATGGTCCGGTAATTGTTCGTTTCCCTTCTCTCCTTTCCTCCGTCTTTTTGTATTTGTTTATTGCTGTTTGCTTGCTGAGAAAATGTGGGGTATTGATGAAAAACTTGGTGGTGTATCTGAATATTTCTTTTACAAGAAAAATGTGGGGTTCAATATCTTTTCTTTATCAAAGGAAAAAAGAAAAAAACAAATCATAGCCCTAATTGTTTGATTTTATAGCACCTGGTTGAAGGTTGACTACATGAATTATGATAGTTTATGAGGTTTTCTGTCCAATTGAGAAGCTATTGTTTGGGAGTTTCAGAAATGTAGTTCATGTTTCTTACCCATTCTGGACTGCATTTCATTGATTTTCAATTATGGGCATTTTTTAAAAGTAATTTTGGAGGTGGTAAATAAATATATTATTTGGTGAACATTATCATAGTTTTTGGTGTATGGAGTGGCCTGGAGCTGGATTTCATGATTCTCTATTTTGCTGATTTACTCTAAGATTGTTTTGACCATTTTCAACTTAAAAATTATTTTTTTATCTGTTTCATGTTTAATTGACCAATGCAATGATGTTCACTTTGCTTAATCCTGTTTATACCATAAATGACTACAATCTTTAAGCAAATTATGGATGCAAGATTGTTTTGAGCATTGAAGTCCGGACACTTTGGACATATGCTACTTGCTCTTAATAATTCTCATTTTTTTCTATAAATTGAACTTATGTTTTTTGCTTTCAGGACATCTGGAATAACACGTGGTATCCGAAGGCTGCAGATCATGTGAACACAGATAAACCATGGTACGTTGTTGATGCGACGGACAAAATTCTGGGAAGACTGGCTTCTACAATTGCCATACATATCCGAGGAAAAAATTTGCCCACCTATACTCCTAGTGTGGACATGGGGGCTTTTGTAATTGTGGTATGTGCTTTCCTCTCTCATGACTGATTTTACTTGATAGCATGTTTAGGAATCTTTGTGTGTGTTTCCATCTCCAGATGCCATTGTGCATGTCTGTATCTCTGTATATCAGGGACATGGTGTCTATTGTGCTATGATGCACCTTTGTGCAAAAAATCTGTTTTTTGGATTTATGTTACTTGGCTATTTTGATCAGGCCCCTAAGCTACTGCCTTCATGTTATTATGCATATTTATAATTTGACCGCATGGTGGTCTAATAATAATCACCAAAAGATGAAATTGGTTTTCTTGAAGCTTTTTAATTTTACATATTATGGATCGTTATAAGGGTAATTCTAAGATTTTTTTATGTATTTGTATGTAAAGGTGAATGCTGAAAAGGTTGCTGTATCGGGGAAGAAGAGGACCCAAAAGCTCTACAGGAGGCATTCAGGAAGACCAGGTGGTATGAAGGTGGAAACATTTAACCAGCTACAGCAGAGAATTCCAGAAAGAATTATTGAGCATGCTGTACGTGGCATGCTTCCTAAAGGGAGGGTGAGTTCTCAAGTTATGCATGTTTTATCGTCATATTTATGGTTGACGAGAGGAATCTGTGGTCAATGCTTCTGGTTTCATGTTGATCCATCGGAAAGAGTGAAGTATTCTTTGTGCCATTTCTTTAGACAATTGTTTATGCTTCTAATTTACCATCAATTGTTACATATTCACAGTCTATCCAATTTCTTAATTCTGTGAACCAAGCATTGGGCTTAAGCTGGTTGTGATCCACGAGAACTATGTTGCTCAAGTAGACAAAAATAGTTCTTACTGGAATAGGTTTTGTGGGGCTCTATTGGTTAACTTTTTTCCACAATAAAGTTGGGAACCTGTCTATCTAAGTCGAGTATATTGTCGTTTCTTTTACTTTCTGGGATATGTCTCATTTGTGTGGAGACCTTATTGGCTCACTTGGCCTCCATACTATCATTTTTTTAATGAAAAAAGACATATTATTAAAGAGAGAAGAAAAGGGTACAAAAGCAGAAGATAAGAAACAGCTCTTAGGCCAACAAAGGAAGAAAAGAAAAAGAGATAAACATAAAATCAGTACAGCTGGACAGTATTATGAATCAGGAATGGTTGATGAAGGTGATTTCTAGAGAAAAGTAAAAAGTGTTGGCAAAAATTTTAATGCTACAGAAGGCAGCAATAGAGTGCAGGAATTTGGCTATAGAGTAATAGAGTGCAGGAATTTGGTCTATAGAAGGCAGCAAGTACCTGGGATAGGTTTAAAGCTTACAAAAACGAAAAAAGGCTAACGAATTAAGTTAATAAGTAAGAAACAAGATAGAGACTAGGTCATAGGGACTGATAACACTTGCAATTGGCATCTTTTGGGATGAGAAGTTTGGTTCAATACTTGACCGCCATTTTAAAGAAGCCATTAAGTTGATAGTTTTATTGTTGCAGTAAGAAGCTGAGTAGGATCAATCAAGGAATGATCCCTTTTTTTTCTTTACTATTATGACTAAGAATTTGCCAAAGCCAAGGCCATATTGGAATGATATTCTCTCCAATGTAAGCCCTATTACTGATGCCTTAGCCTCAGAACTCCCCTTCAGAATTGAACTCAGTATATATGAAATGACTCTTCATCCTAATGTATGTCCTTGACCACTGAGGCAGGAAGTTAGGGGACATTAGCTACGCAATGATCTGTCTTTCATGCTATCTAGTTTTGATGTTATGGTCCAAAAATTATGCTATTATCAACAGCAGTATTTGTGCAGGTACAGAACTATTCATTAGTAAGATAAATTGCATGAACTCATTGCTGATTAATGAGTTCTTTTTTTTTTCTTAATATATTGGTCTCTACATTATCCAAATCTATACCACCTCCCTGCTTTAATTGTGTCACCTCTGGGGCTTCATGTTTGCTCTGTTCCCTAGATGGCCTATTGCTTGGGAGATAATGGTGGATGTTTCTTCATCTTGCTGCCCACATTTGCTTATTGTCCAACTCTTGACGAAGATAAGAGTGTTTTTCTTGCAGCTTGGTAGGGCACTTTTCAACCACCTAAAGGTTTACAAAGGCCCAGACCATCCACATGAAGCACAGAAGCCTATTGAACTGCCCATAAGGGACAAGAGGATACAGAAGCAGAGATAGATATGCAGCAGAACTGGCTAGAGGGACACCAAAAAATCCGCATTTCGCCAGATAGTTCCAGTACTCATATGGTTTTGGTCCTGTTGGGTCTGAATATGACGTTTTAGCTCTTAATTGGAAGAGCTTGCTGCTCATGTATTTGCATTTTTTTGTAGATGTGCTCAAAATCTATCTGCCATCCAGGTCCTTCAGATGGATTGGAGTCGGAAATTTGTCTTATAGGTGTAAGTTGTTTAAAGGATAATAACTCTTGTTGAATACGAAACTAAGAACAATTTAATTTATTTACCTTAGAGGAAGGACAAGATCTAGTTACATTTTTCAACCCAGTCAAAGCTGCAATCTTTGTATCAAAAAGCAGTGTCAATTGTTGGATTTCCTTGGGGTGGGAACATTATTTTACATTTGAAATGACCTTTTCTAATTCAACTGCAATGGGATCAGAAAACTAACATAACAGGATGGAACCAATTGTAACTTTCATCCATTATCATGTCAAATTACATGTATAATTAGGGTTTAGTCCCAACTAGAACAAAACCCCTATCTGGCTATATACGAAAGTACGTGTCATCCCAGCCGCCAACACTGTCAGCCGCGCCGGTGGAATTGTACTCGGGAGATGAAATGGGTGTCTTCTCCAAAGAGGTTTCGAAGGGAATGAAGAAAGCACCTGAAGCCTTCATCTTTAATGGCGCTTTCTTGGGTTTCTTGGCAGGGTTTCTCAGTTCGTCTTCGTCTCTTCAGCACCACCATTTTCGATAGAGAGGAAAACACAGATCAGATGACACAGATATGGAGAGAGAATTCAAACTTGGATGGACCAGAAAACAGAGGTATAGTGAGAATTCAAACGAATTCTTATGCTCTACCTTGTAACTACGATAAATACAATCATCACCCACTTTTTAATAAATAAAACATAATGATAATAGTTTAAATTATTTTATTTTTCTATTTTTAATATTTTCTGTTTTAGTTTTTAAATAATTATTTTATTTTAGTGAAAAAAAAAACAGAAATTGTATTAGTATGAATCTTAGTGTTTATACTGATCCGCCCACTTAAATTAATGCATCTAATTTTAAATTAGTTTAATTAGTATTCTATTTTGTATAGAATTTAAACTGTGTTGTATCATTGATAAGAGTAGAATGATATATTACAATTATATTTTCAATTATACTTAGTGTTCTAATTGTAAAGTTTATACTTACATTTTTTTTAAATATAAAAAAGTAAATATATTATTAGTAGAACATAAAACAATTTTCACGGAGTATAAGATATAATTATTTTTTCTAATTTGTAAAAGATCTGCAAATATAAATATATTAGATATGATTCATAATTTATGTATTTACATGCATATGCATATAGTTGTTAATGATTGATAAACATAAATATCAGAAAATACACAAAAAAATAATCTCTCTTAAAAATAGCAAAATAAATAAATAAATAAATAAAAAGATGATAAAAGAAAAAACTAGTTTCACCAATTTCATATTCTATAATACATATACCAATTAAAAAACTAGTTTCCAACCCCCAATTGGGTTGATCATTAAATCTGATTCTAACAACTATGATTTCAAACATCTAACATTGAGCAAGACAGAATAAAACCCAGTATATACCGAGCATTGCCGAGGAGTATGCTTACCCACAACCACAAGTTCAAAGCAGTTTTCAACTGAACATCAGTGGCATAGAATGAAAAAATCTACCCGACCCTTCCCGACATCCATTCAAGCCCATCCTTGACTTGAAAACAAACCATGTCTAATCAATAAACGTAGATAAATATATGTTTAGAAAACTGTATATCATCTTTCTTATTAACCTCATTCAAGCGTCAGTTCAATCTGGATACAGTGAATATTCACTAGAACCAATTATCAAGCTCCTCAAAATGCGATATCATAATTCTAAAAACAGATATCGCCACTTAACCAGCTTGAAGACAAATGAAGGCCTCTCTTTCCTACTGGATGACAGAATCAGCTAATATAAACCGGACAATATTTTGGCTAGAATACAGTAACATCGACAAATCATCATTGTAATTCTGTAATTCGAATGTTTCGGCCAGTGATCTAATCATAGAGGCCTTCGTCTTGCCAAATATCAACTAAAAAGTCTACCATCTCCTGCACAATCCAATAGTCAATCAAATAAAAGTAAGCAGCTTTTTCTTTTCAGGGGAAGAAAGCATCCAAATAAGCACCATGCTTCCAAAAGAGTTTCTAAATGTTCTCCCAAGAAAACTGTCTTTCAATCTAAGATTATATTTCCATATGCATATAAAGCACAAAAATTCTCAAGCACCACTCCCAGGGACTAACTTACGCTGCCTTTTCTTTAGCACTTTACAATTGAAGCAATTTATATTTTTTTGAAATATACAGTTGAAGCAAATATTTCCTGTGACTAACTTAACATTTTTATCATGTTAAACAGAGAAGTAATGTTGTTTGTTTCAGCTGGTGATTAACTTAAGGAGAAACTCAGTAGAAAAGCAATAACAAATGAAATCTCAGTATGTACAATATGAAAGACGCAGAGTCGGATGACCAAAAATGATACATCTAACCTTTGTACATAGATTATAATAACATGCTTACTGGTAAGGGGATTGGCTTGGAGAAAGGCTCATTCGACGAAAGGAGCTCTTCATATGTCGTTGACCAGCTACAACAGAAAGTTATTGCAGTTATTATCTAAAGTTGTTTGACCCTTGTCGTAAATAATGAATGGAGAAAACCAGTGTTGTTAGATACTAATTAAGACATTATTAGATTGCATAAAAATTTAAAGCATTGTTAGAAACTAAATTGAAAGAGAGATTGATCGTTTATTGGATCAGGGTTGATGGTGGCCTTCTTTTATGTTGGTGCAGTCCCCTCATTAATAGTCATTAATCCCAATTATTAGGACCAGCAAGTTGCAGGGAATTCTGAAGTAATTGATTCATTTCTCAACAATAGATAAACTAGAGATTAAATATCTCTCGAGTTGATTCTCAATTTTTATTACAGACCTTTTGAAGCAACAAAAACCTTCTGATTTGTGAAATAATAAATACAAATGACCACATCTCATGAAATCATCTAGAATGTAATACAATAGGATACCCCATTTCTTGTCTAACACTCATTGCACAAATATTTGAGTGTTTGAGTTGCAAAGACTTCTTGAATCTAATAGCCGTACAAAATGGTTTTCCAGTCAATCTATCTTCCATAAGACTTTTCACATAGTGGCAATTCAATTTTTGAATAGAACCCAATAAACCTTGTTTGGCTAAATTGTTTATTTTGTCGTGCTCAACATGGTCTAGTCTAGTATATAAAACATTCATATCTATGTTTTTATTGCTACTAGAAGCAATAAAGAGCTAATCATTTATAGAATTATAAAAAGAATACTTAGTGGACACCTTGTTCCTTATCTTTCCATCCTGTTTCTTCTTGAACCTTTCTTTGGCTCTCTTCGTTTTTCCACCACATTTCAAGTTCTTCTTGGGATTAAAGCCCAATGCTTTCCTAGAGCTAGCCTCTGCAACAAATGCATTGAGTGGGTTATCCCAAACCTTCATTTTCTAAGTGAACATGAGGAGCTAGATCATCAAATGTCTTGATTCCATCATTATGGGGTGAGGTTAACAATCATATACTACCAATCACCAGGATGCTGCTCGTCAGTAAGAGCGTGTTGGGCTAACTTCATCTCCTTAATCATATTGGGCATCTCTGGGAGATGTTGCTTGATAGTATGATTTGGATGTTTCTTATGTGTGAAGATTTTATTGTCAGCTGTCTCAACTTTATCATTGTGGTTCCCCCCAAACTTTGCTTTTACAACTATCCACAGTGTCAGCAGCAGTCTCATGCTACTGATACTTAAAAACAAAGCTCATTATATTTAATCAGGTAATTATAGTCAATTTCCATAAAGGTTGATCCCTCTTCCCGTTCATAGATACTGTAGCCAGTAGTTTCAGCAAGTTCTTGCACTCTTCACTGGTCCAATCCCTGTTACTCTTCCCTCCTCTGTACATTTCTTCAAGAGTGATCTATTTGGATGAAGTAGTGGCATAAATCTGAGGAAATTAATATCTAACTACATTTTTTTACTATTTCAGATTTAACTGGATTTTAGGGCCAAAAGCTTAATGCTAAGCATCCACATTATATCTAACTACATCTCTTTTGCTATATCAGATTTAACTGGATGTTAGGGCCAAAAGCTTAATGCTAAGCATCCACATCCACTAAGAGGTTATGAGGTCAAGCCCCTATCCCTACTTCCGTCCCCTCAAAAAAAGTTTGATGGAATTTTTACTAAGATATAGGGCTTCAACATACATTTTACATTTTCTTGAATTGCAAAAAGAGAGCTACCTGTATTTTAGAACCTACACTGTGGGTGGCTATAGTTAATCTAAGACAATAAATATGGAAAATTTACTGGTTAAGAAATAGAGAATCCAGGAAATTCTGACTGAAGGATGGCTATAGTTAATCGTTTCATGATAAAGCTTGCTCCAACAGATCAACATTCCACAATATCCTTGATCACTGTGTATACGGACTCTAACACTATTACTGAATATGAAGTAATGACATCTTCTTCACATAAACCAAGTTATCTGACATTTCAGAATCCAGGTACTTTTCTTACTTGGCTTTCATAAAGCTCATTTGATTCAATCCATTTCCAATTCTTTTTCTACTCAATCACTAGTTCATGTATGAAATGAAAAACTGCAGAATATTTTCCAAGCGCAAAACCTACTCGAGACAAGATAATTTTTATCATGTGCAAGATATCAAATCTCCTACCATTATAACAAATTACAACATAAAAATAACTTCACTTAAACAACAGTACCTTATAATTGGATCCTTTGCCATTCTATGTTGTTGTGGTTGTTCCCCTACCCACTTTTTTCTACTCTCCTGCCATGCAATTGCAGCTGCATAACATACCCAGCCAGATTATGCTCAAGAAGAGCAAAAGAAACAGAAAATTATGTGATTTTTTTGGAGTAAAAATTGTAAACTATATGATGAAAAGGAAAGAGAAAAAAAAATGAACCATGGCAGGGCAATATTAAATATCCTACGCTGTACGGAGATTGGAGAAGTTCTTTTTCACAGACAACAATCCATACTTAATCTCTTATTTGGCTGATGTTCCCATTTTCATCTAAGTACTAAAACATCTCTCCGACATAACAAACAAGCTGTCTTTGCAATTGTAAATCCAAATTTTCTTATTTACAAGCATGGGGCCATCACAATCATTGCCGAATCATATGAATAATTGTTTAAGGTCAGCTGACAACTATATTCCATGGTTGCAGTATTATTTTCTGACTGAACAGCAACTGTTGTTTTATGATGTCATTTCATGTAATCCTTCTTTGCTTGTTTTCAAAAAAAAATTATCTCCTTCCTCCAGCAATGACTAAGATGGAAACGTTAGATACCACAGTGACTAAGTGGGAGAGAGTTTAAGACCGAAATTAAATGAAAGCGGTCCCAACTCAAGCATTTGTCACTCACTTTTTCATACATAAGGATACAAGAAAGCCCATGTCATAGAGGAGTCCAATTGAAATTGGCCTAAAAATGCGCATCAAAGTCCGTGAGCCACTCCCCAGTATGGTACTGAAAGAACGTCTCTAAGGTAGAAAGAGAAGGAAATAGAAGGGTAAGAGAGACGAACAATGGTGGGAAAAAAGAGAGGAAAAAGGGATAGATGATGAAGAAAAGGTTATATGAGAATAAGAGAGGGCCAGAATTAGGAATATACTTCAACTTTTTTTCGATATCATAATGATGTTGTATTACATTTGCAGGTCTATTTTGAATGGTCATGACATAGCTTATTGGGAAGATGTTGGAGCTGTTATAGACCACCTGATCGACTGTTAATTTTGTATTTTGGAATGGTACTCCCTTGATATCTTTGTGCATAATAATATTTCTCTTTTATTTCAAAAAAAAAAAGTATTACATCTGCAGATAATAATGTTGTATTACATTTTCACTTAGAAAATACCAAGTTCTGACTATTGATGAACAGTAGAATTCTGGTTAATCGATGCTTCCTGCATGAGGATGAATGCCAGTCAATCTACTATTTTCATGTTCAGAGGACAGAAGGCTGTGGGATTAAGCAATCAAACCTTCTCAGAAAGTTTTGCTCCCCATGGCCATCTTTGGATCATTTGGAAAGAAATAAAAATATTGATTTTTTGGGGATTTTGATTATCCAATAGAGAAGAAAGGAGTACAAATGTAGAGGATAAGAAACATTCCTAAGCCAACAAAAAGAAGGGAAAAGAAAAGAAAGCCAGAACAACACTGCATCCAAATATTCGAACTAGAGATCAATGGTTCCAAATCCTTACGTTTGGTTGAAATACATTAAATTCTTATTTAATTCTAGACCTATTTCATACCTATAAGTTAGTTATAAATTACACACTTAATACATGCCTGGATCAACTTCACTCATATTCTCAATTTCACAGCCATGAACTTAAATTCTTACCCATTAAGGAAGGGTTATATAAACTCCCAACTTGAATTGGACAAAGAATCACCCAAAAATAAAAATATTATTTTCATTCAAATCTTTATCTTATTTGTATTTTATTACTGCTCTTATTCCACAGAATTGGAATTTGGACTAAAGTCCATAATGCATAAGTTAGTCATAATTTACATATTTATTGCACAATTGACCAAGTTGTGCTTATATCCTCAATACTCTTCTTATGAGAGCAGGTCTGAGGGGTGTCATAAATACTTTGATAAAGGTTTTTGTCTACATAGCTTTTATACATGGATGGCACCCTCTCGTCCCTTGCAAGTAACATTCTTGTTTTTTTTAATCCGAAGGATAAAAAATAATTCATTATATTGCACATAACAGTAGGCAAAAAGGGCAATAACAAGATAGTAAACAAAACAAACCAATAAGGCATTGCCTCATTTTCTTCTTTTGATGGCCAAAGAGGCATTGCCTCAAGTTGAGCCAATTATAAGTTCCACTACTTTGGACAACCAAAAAACCAATGCCGAGAGTAGGAGCACTTAAACAAAGACCAATATAGTGCCATTCATCCGACAGATTCTAACAGGCCCCCTCATCTTACTACTAAAAGCGAAGATTTTTCTTGAGTATACCAATAAAAGCTAAGATATCACCTAGTTCCACCAATGAGAAAGAAAAATTAAACCGACAAAAAAAAAGTGCGATCAATGTAAAATCAAGATTCAGATGATATTCAATTCTGGTTCCTAGGCCTATAAGGCCACGTTTATTTTCATTTTTTTTTTTTTTAAATAAAGTCAAGTCTTCTTTCATGTATAAAGACCAAAACTCGATACAGTAGGTAGAAGTAGAAGTCTTTAATCATGGAATTCAACATAAGAATGGAATTGCCAATTGTGAATTAAAAAATGAAAATAATTATCCATTTCTACATATCAAGACATCGAGATTGAAGAATAGGTTGAAAATAGAATAGAAATTGAACCAAACAGACCATAAGTGAATTAAAATCTCTTTTGGAAAGGGAGATGATCCTCCATTAGTCAGGCATAAAAGAGGAGCATGTGACATTACTGAATGCAAGGTTAGTGGTGGAGTTGCTTTTACATCTACAACAAAAGTGGGAGGGCCTCTTTCACTAAACTATCGAGGTGGTTCAGAACTAGGAAAGCAATATAACAACAAACACAGATTTTGAGATTACACTCAAAAGCCAACCAACTCTTACAACCTGAACCTGATTGGTGCTCAACCAAGTCTAACACTTTTATCTAAGACTTATTAATTTAATTAAGAATTAATTATCAAAAAAATTAATTTAATTAAGAATTAACATGTTAAATACATAAATTGTATTATTTACACACTTGGAGTAAATAGTAAATGATTGAATAACAAACATCTAATTATCTATGTGTGAAGACACATTTTAATCAATTTGTGTTGCATTTTTAAATGGTGAAGTGAAAAAAATAAATAAAAGCAAAAAACCTTAAAATTTAAGCCATGTATCAAAATTACAAATAAAACTAAAAGGGATAATAAACTTAGGTTAAGCCAAACCTAAATTATCTAGGCGTTGATCAACCAACCTGACCAGGAGGTGAGGCAACGAATCCTTTGTCATATGATACCCAAAATGAAAATGATCCTAATTTAATCAACCTACACCCGAAATAACCTGATCAGAGCCAATAAAAACTGGAAAATGATCCAAACAAGCCTCATCCACCCTGCCTAATTACCATTCTTGTAGGATACATTTCCAGTGGTAATTTAGAATAATAATCATATACAAGAAGATTTATCCATTAATTCCAATATAAAGAAATAACAATCTTATATAAAATCCAATTTCATTTTTTCTAAGACATTGCACATACTCATCTAACATTTTGGTGCTCTAAATGACAGAGAAAATACACTACAGCTTATCTGAAGAAAGAGTCACTTACCATGATTTATAAATGTAGAGGTGTTTGGATTATTTTCTTTAGGTCTTTTTCCTTCCTTGGTAGGCATTGAGGACTGCAAAGATTGCTTCACATTGGAACGAGAAATTCCAGCATTATGCTCCATGGTCTCCGAATTGACTGAGCACTCCCTTATGTGACAATGCTTCAGTTGGCCAGAGTTTCCTTCCACAGGCTCCCTCAGACTTTTTTCTGCTGAAACCACCACTTCTAAAGTAGCAGGAGTACCAAAACAATGGCTCAACATAGACAACTTTCTCTGTGCAACAAAGAGCAAGCAAGAAAATATTTCGGTGTGAAAGGAGATAAAAAACTATTTGCAGAAATTCCGCGTTGTAGTTGGATTTTCCTTAATCAGCAAGGCAGAAATTCATAGAAAAAGAAGAGCTAGAAAAATCCATACATATATATATATATATATATATTCATTTATCATCCCTGGTTTTGCTACCAGATACTGTATACATTCAACCACCTTAAAAAGGGAACACAGAAGACGTTGCCACATCCTCGCAACATGACTTTGTAAATGCATTTCCTCGAATAACATGGCAGATCAACCAGTCTATATTATACACAACAAAATTTCACCACTAACTCATTCGTCCTCAAAGCTAATTTGCAAAGTAAAACATATACAAAAGATTCTACATTACCGGTCCAACTGGAAAAAAATGCAGCTGCCCTAGCCCCTTATCGCAAATCAGCAGAACTGAAGATTCCGGATGCTACCCAATCTCCCTCCTTTCCCTCAATCACTTTCTCCTTTTCACTTCGCTCGCTGCCATCCCATCTCGCTCTTGGGTTTGTCCTCCGCTTTTCACCCTCAAGAGTCCTTTTACAAATTCCCTTGCCTCCTCTGTTTCCCCAATATCCCTCTGCACTCTCCCTAAAAACGAAGAAGAAAAACCTCCCTTTTTGCCTAAATCCCGGCACGTCAAAAGATACCTAGAGCTCCAGCTCTCTTGCTTCTTATAGCCGCAGCAGCTTCTTCTCACGCAACGGTCCCTGAATCTTCTGTTGACAACCGCGCTCGACCACCTGGTCCCGTGTCAATCCTCACGTCGTCCCTCTGGGTCCATCACGCGAACCGGGTTGTTATTTTTAGGGCTTAAATGGGTCGGATACAGGGGCTGGTATAAAGTGTTAGGCTAAAACTAAGGCCCAATGGGCCTAAATTAGATCTGGTTTTGAGTGTAAACCGGTTTGGTGAATTTAATATATGAAATTTGAAAGTGAAAATAATTTTTAAAAAATTCATGGAAATGAAAATGGGCTTGAAATAAATAAATATTTATAAATATATCCAAAAATTTTATTTTTTAATTTTTGTTCTTTTAAATTTTTTAATTTTTCATTCTCATTTTTTATTTAAATGCAAAAAGTAGAAATTGTGTGTGTAAGATTAAGATATTTATCTAATTCGATCAAAATTTATTAAAAAAAAAAACATTTTCACTATTTTTTTAATATATAAAATTTCTGTCTAATTAATTCACAAAGCCTGTTTGGATTTCGTTTATTTAGTTAAAATTTATATCAATAAAACGATTTTTTATTTTATTTTTTAACCAGTATTTTGCCCTGGCAATCTGCATTTTTTTTTTCTTACACAAATTTAGTAGTTATTTAGAATGAGTACAACTTGTTCTACCATAAGTTGTACTCTGATCAATTAAAATGGTTGTTTATTAAAAGTATTTTAGTCAAAAATCATTTAATAATCAGTAAAAATAGTTATAATAAGTACTATTATTTTAAAAAAATAAAATAAAAGTTTTATATTTTAAAAATTTTAAATATAAATTTTTAATAAAAATTAAATTTATTTCTAAAAATTATATATTTTAATTTTTTACTTTAAACCTATTAAAAATAAATTCTGACATTCATTGTTATCAAAAGCTTTTTGTATTTTATCGTCTTAATTTAAAAAAAAAAAAAATACCTTTCACTATTAAGCCTGTGCATATTTTCTGTCTATTGTCCTAGTGCTCTGCTTTCTGCTGCTGCACTGTGCTCACTTACATGTATAAATATATTCACACATGTAAAAATATACATATATATATATAACATGATAAAAATTTAAGAAAAAAAACACACAAAAAACTAAATGAGATGAATAAGAAATGTAAAAGATTTAATAAGACGAACAAGAAAAGGGAACTGACAGAGAATAAAAATGGATTGAAACCAAGTTGATGAAAATGAATTAAACACAACTAAACTAAATCAAAGCTGCATAAAAGAGCTGGTTCCAAGTATCAGGAGCACCAGGAAGACACCAATGGCTGCAGTCGTTTAAGCTTTTACCTCTGCCGGCATAAATGGAGGGATGACCATCTTTTCTGAGCTGGGTCAATACTGAAATGTCAAGTAAATAGGCAGGATTCTTCATCTCGTTCAACACTCTTCTTATAATGGCTTCTCCGTCAATCCCAGGTCCCGGATATTTCCTTCCTTCTACTGGTTTCGTTTGCCCTATGCAACTCTTTGCTTTAGCTTCTCCCCATTCCTTCCCACTGTATACTCATATCATTCAACGTAACACAAAATTAATTTGTTATAAATAGTGAAAATAATATATATATATATATATATATGGCTTACTTGATGTGAACTGCAGCAACTCCTTGGAAGAAGACTTGGGTTTTTGAAAGATCAATGTATTGATCAACCCACTTAGCCCAAGTTGTCATGGCAATCTTGTAAGCCTCCATACGATCCATCTCTTTGACAACTTTCTCTCCGACTTGAAAATAGTCCCATCTGCAATTTTACATGTTATTAGTTCCTTACATATATGGTATACATACATACGTATATATATATATATATATATATAGAGAGAGAGAGAGAGAGAGAGAGAATGAATAAAGAGTCGATGACGAGTATATACGTTTTCAAGCGGCCTCTATGAACCCACCAATGATAGGAATTAAAGATCAAGTAATCAACTCCAAGCCATTGATTGCCGGTGCTAATGCGGTCAAGCTTTAGGACTTTCCCTATTTTCTCATACGCAAGATCCACCAAGAACCCACTTTTCAGCAACATTACCGAAATCTCATGTTCCTATATATATATATATATACATACAGAAAGATATTTATATAATACGTATTGATAATTTTTGGTAGTTTTCCAAAAAATGAATCAGAAAAATGTGTTACCGGGAGAGAAAATGTAGAGAGCAAGCCTCGGACATTTATAGTGTAGTTGGGTGTTGAAGCCGCTGCATGAAGCATGCAGGTGAGGGAAACCCACATGTTATTGCTGAGGGAGTCTCCCACAAACATGATCTTCTTCCCTCTGTTTCTCTCCAAGAAATCCTTACCGTTGAATCTAGAACCGTATAATTTTATTTTCAAAATTATTAAATTAGCATCTGAAATATGTTTACTAAAATTTAGTTTTAGTAAACATATTTTGGGGCAATAAGAAGAACTAAAACCAAGTAATTATTATATTTAAAAACTTTAAAAATCATATTAAAGAATGAAATTAATTTATTCTTATCTTCAAAGATTAGCAGGAGCTACTGACTAAAGTTCATAAATACGTGTATATGCGGAATGTTACTTTCTATCTACTACTTCCAAATGCATCATTTAGGTAAATCATGCATAAATTATGTAAGATTAAAATTTCCATTTAAAAAACAATCAAATCAATAATTATTTAAAATAGTAACACTGAGTGTAAAATCTAAAATATAAATAATTAATTATTTAATTTTTAAAAGGAAAAGGGGTAGCACTGAACAGAAGTAGCTAACATATTATATCAATATATATATATATACATACACACACACAAAAATACCTGGGAATGTTGCAGTGAGTGGGTTGCCATCTATATTTGAGATAAAGCTTATCAGGTCTGCCATTTTTGATGCAATCAAATCCTTGTCCGATGAAGGGACACGTGGACGAATCATACGGTGGGTTCCACGACGGATCGTAGACCCAACTCCCTCTGAAGACGTTACAGTTCTTCCCTTTCTTCTCTTCTTCTACTCCATCTCCATGCCCAGCTTCTACCTTCTTCTGTAATAAAACCAGAACAACAGCAACTGCAACTCCCGAAAAGAAACCAGACCAAACTGACCTCATTTTTTCTTAATGCTTTTTTCCCTTTTTTTTGTCTTGTCTTGGGAAATTCTATGAAGACTACATAAACTTTATATAAACTCACATTCGAATAGGGGAAGAAAATTAGGATCAGATTCTGTCTTAATTAATTTGGATATTTTTTTTGGATATTCAATTCATTGTTTAAAACGCCTAGATTTCTCCCAGAATATTTATTACCGTATTAATCGTATACCCTTTTTAAGATGAAATCTTATTCTACGAGCAGCTTATGGATCAGAAATTACTTGTTAATTGTCAAAATAATTCGAAAATCTTAAATTTTTTTAAAAAAGAAACGAAAATATGCATTCATTTTACCTGCAAACAGAGAAAATTGATGTTTATTATTTCCTTCGTTACTAAAAAAGAAAGTGTAATGTCCAAATTTAATTTAATGTAAATTAAATTAATTTATAAATATAATTTTTTCAATTTTTTAATTGTAATTTAGTGTAAAATTGAAAAAAAATTTGATGGAGAATGAAATTGAAAATAATTTTAAGAAAAATATATATAAAAATTTGGATTCTTTTGTTATTTTTTTTAAAAAAAATCAAAAACTGGGAGTCAAAATACAATTTGAAGAAATTGTGCCACGTGAGATGCCCGGTCAGCAACCCCGACGAAACAAGACACACCGCATGGCAATAGACGCTGACGAGGTACCACGCGGGAGGCTACGCGGGCGATCCACGTGCCCATGATCGAATGGCCCAGATATGCCCCCGCGGGCACAAACGGTCCAGATTAAATCGCGTTGAACGGTCCAGATTCACTCACTATTTAATCGCGATCGGACGATTCAGATCAAATGAGATAGATAGCCCAGATCAAAAGAGAACAAGTATAAATAACCCCCTTCACACTAAACTCTAACCCTAGCCGCCAGACTCCCCCTCGCTAGAGAAGAAGATCCAGCCGCCGAGAAGGAGGTTGCCGCCACCCCCCGTCGCACTGGAGCCCTTTCCGACCGCCAAAAGAGATAAAACAATTTTTTTTTGCTCAGAATTCAATTTTAAACACTTCCATGCCTAAATCGAAGCAAAAAAACCAGCGGATTGGCGAGAAACTGATGGGCAAAGTCCAGCAGCGCTGCCGTAGGAAATTTCACAAAATGTCTCCGATAAGCCCCTTCCCGATTCCTATTTTTCATAATTTTTCTACAATTGTAATTACTGTTTCATTCTCTACAGGTTAAATGGAGCAAAACACCCAACCACAATGTGAGCCGGAGGAGTCGCTGCATCGGAGAGTCCCGCTGCCGATGAGTTTGGACTTTTTGTATTTTTTCGGCCAACCAATATCCCTTAACGTATTTTCTCGCATGGATTAATGCAAAATCGGCCTAAAACAGCTGATCTGAGGCTGATCGCCACCGCGGGCAGCGACA
>NW_019014615.1:512224-527655 GCF_000150535.2 Carica papaya | reverse complement strand
GGACCGTCCGTGCGCGCGGGAACGGATCTCAGCCGTTGATCACGCGCACGCAGATCACCCACGTGGCTCCTTTCCGTGTCAACGTCTCTGCGACGCGGCACGTTTTAGTTAGACGGGGCTGCTGACCGGGCAGCTGACGTGGTGCAATTTTTTTAAATTACGTTTTGACCTCCGGTTTTCAAATTTTCTTTCAAAAATACCCACAAAACCCAAATTTTCACTCATTTTCACAAAATTATTTTCAATTAAATCCCTAAAATAATTTTATCCCTTTATTATTATTATTATTTGTTTATTTCCATTTAATTAAATTAAACTAAACTTAAAACTATATAATTATTACATAATAAATCAATTATAAGAATTAAAATAAAATAAAATAAAAATAATTCCAATAATAATAATAATAATAAAAGAATTAGGGTGTTACAACTCTCCCCCCTTAAAGAAATTTGGTCTCCCAAATTTGTCTCTTACTCCTGGTCGAACAAATGGGGATATTGGGCTCTAAAGTCTTATTCTAGCTCCCAAGTAGCCTCCCTTGGCGTGTGGTTCTGCCACACGACCTTTACAAATGATATTTCTTGGTTGCAGAGTATTCTACTCTTTCGATCCGTGATAGCAACTGGTACTTCCTCATAAGATAAGTCCTCTCGGAGTGGAAGCGGTTCATGAGCCAAAACATAAGAGGGGTCCGGGTTGTACTTACGTAGCATGGACACGTGGAACACATTGTAGACCTTGGAGGGCTCTGGAGGCAGTGCTAATCTGTAGGCGGCAGTACCAATTCTGTCTAAGACTTCAAATGGTCCAATAAATCAAGGGTTTAGTTTTCCCCTCCTGCCGAACCTACTAATTTCTTTGAAAGGAGTGACCTTAAGGAACACCCAGTCGCCTTTCTCAAACGCTAAATCTCTCTTCCGTGTGTTCGCATAACTCTTCTGCCAGCTCTGAGCCGTCTGAATGTTTTTTCTAATTTTAACTATTTTAGACGTGGTCTCCTCCACCAACTCCGGGCCGAGTAATTTTTTATCGCCCACTTCTTCCCAACAAATCGGCGATCTGCATGGGCGCCCATATAACGCCTTCTACGGAGCCATGCCAATGCTCGCTTGGTAGGTGTTGTTGTAGGCAAATTCTATCAGGGGTAGATGATCGTCCCAATGGCCCCCAAAGTTAATAACACAAGCTCGGAGCATATCCTCAAGTGTACGGACTGTCCCTTCTGATTGTCCATCAGTTTGAGGATGGAAGGCAGTACTGAGAGACATTTTTGTTCCCATGGCCTGCTGAAAGCCACTCTAAAACCGAGAAGTGAACCTAGGGTCCCTGTCGGATACCACTGTCACTAGAACTCCATGCAATCTGACTATTTTTCGGATATACATTCTTACCAACTTTTCCAAGGGATCGATCATCCTGATGGCTAGGAAGTAGGAAGACTTGGTAAGTCGGTCAACAATTACCCAGATGGCGTCATGTCCTGAACGTGCCTTGGATAATCCCGTTACAAAGTCCATGGTGGTATGTTCCCACTTCTACTCCAGGATCAGTAAAGGCTGAAGTAACCCGCCTGGGCATTGATACTCTGTTTTGACCTGCTGACATACAAAGCATTTAAATACAAAGTTAGCTATGTCCCTCTTCATCCCATTCCACCAAAACTCGGGTCGCATGCTTTGGTACATTTTGGTGATTCCAGGATGCATGGAAAACTTCGAGCTATGGAACTCTATCATGATGTCTCTCTTTAACTCACTGTCATCTGGGACACACACCCTGTCCTGGAACTGGAGTAACCCATCGGCAGAGACTCAGAATTCTGAGCTCACTCCCTGTTCTGCATCAATCTTGCGGGCTACTAGGGCGGGGTCGACTGACTGGGCTTCCCTTATTCTTTGTATTAACTCGGGCTGGACGGTCAGACAGCCCAAATATGCGACTCTCTTCAGGTCTTGAAGTCGAACCAGTTGTGTGTCCCCAATTTGCCTATGTTCTGAAACCATCAAATGGGCTAAGACACCTACATTTTTCCTACTGAGAGCATCTGCCACCATGTTACCCTTACCCGGATAGTACAAGATATCACAATCATAGTCTTTAAGGAGTTCCATCCACCTTCTCTGACGCATATTGAGATCATTTTGAGTGGATATGTATTTTAAACTCTTATGATCGGTATACATTTGAAAGGTCTCTCCGTATAAATAATGGCGCCAGGCTTTCAAGGCATGTATGATTGCGACAAGTTCCAAGTCATGGGTGGGATAATTCTTGTCATGATTCTTTAACTATCTGGACTTATAGGCTATGACCTTCCCATGCTGCATTAGGACATAACCCACGCCTAGATAGGAGGTATCACTATAAACTGTATATCCCCTCGATCCACTCGGTAAAGCCAGTACGGGTGCAATGGTCACCCGCTCCTTTAATTCTGAAAAAATTTCTCTCACAATCCTCATTCCACTCAAACTTGGCATTCTTCTTTGTGAGTCAGGTTAGGGGAGCTGCTAGACTAAAGAATACTTCGACGAACCTGCGGTAATAACTTGTCATTCCTAGGAGGCTATAGATTTCCTTAACTAATGTCAACTTCTCCCAGCCAAGTACCGCTTCAACCTTTTCGGGATTCATTGATACTCCTTCCTTCGACATAATGTATCCTAGGAAGGCGGTCTGCTCAAGTCAGAATCTACACTTACTCAACTTTGCATATAACTTCTTTTTTCTGAGGACCTCAAAACATGGGCTAGATGGTGAGCATATTCTTCTCTGCTTTTTGAGTAGACTAAGATGTCATCGATGAACACGATAACAAATTGATCTAAGAATTCTCTGAAGACCCTATTCATCATATCCATAAACATGGCCGGGGTATTGGTTAACCCAAATGGCAAGACCAGGAACTTATAGTGTCCGTACCTGGTTCGAAAGTCCGTTTTAGGGGATGTCTTCTGTTCTTATTTTCACCTGATGGTAACCTGATCGCATGTCTATTTTGGAGAAGAACTGCGCACACTGCAGCTGATCAAAGAGGTCATCAATTATGGGAAGGGGATATTTGTTCTTGATTGTGACCTTGTTCAATCCTCTGTAATTAATACACAGTCTCAACTTTCCATCTCCCTTCCTGACAAAAGTGACTCCGGTACCCCAAGGAGACACATTGTGTCTAATAAAACTAATGTCTTGCAATTCAGTTATCTGTTTCCTCAGCTCTTCTATCTCAATGCGGCTCATGCGGTAAGGAGCAACCGAAATGGGCTGGGTGCCTGGTTGTAGGTCTATAGTGAATTCAACTTCTTTGTTTACTGGCAGTCCAAGTAGTTCGTTCGGAAAATAATCTAGAAAGTCTCGGACTACCGAAATCTCTTATATACAAATTTCCTTCTTAGACTTGCCTAGTTATAGAAAATAGCAAGGTTAAAGTACCTGAAAATTAAGGAAACTTGCCATCAAGGAATAAGTATCAAATGATTTTATTAATTTGTAGATTGCTCCTCATTAGGAGGATTAAATACAACCTTCTTGTTTAAGCAATCTATGGTAGTGTGATACGCCGCTAACCAATCCATCCCTAAAATTATATCAAAATCCCCCGTGTCTAACCCTATTAGGTCTACATTCAGTTTTTTATTTGCTATCTCCACGGCACAAGCCTTGTAGACAACTTCCCCTAATAGTGTTTCACCCCCAGCAGTAAACACAAATAACTTTAAATCAAGTTTATCAAGTGATACATTAAGTTTGGATGCAAAAATATGTGAAACAAATGAATGCGATGCACCAGTGTCAAATAAAACATTAGCAATATAGTTACAAATAGTGTATATACTCTGTACCACGTCTGGGTCGGCATCGGCATCCTGCTGTGTGAGGTTGTAAACCTTAACCTGAATAGGAGGTCTTCCTTGGTTCTGGTTCCTCGGGCACTCTCTCGCATAGTGCAGGGCACTACCACATATGCGACAGGTGTTGTTGAGGCGATAGCATGGTCGGTCCCCGTGATCCCTGTCGCAGTGCTGATAGATCTTGCCACGTGCTGCCCCTAGAGTCTGAGGGGGAGCCTGGATCACCGGTCTGGGCCTCTTATTTTGTTGGACAGGTGCAGTAGGTGCTGGTCTGCGGGGTGGAGCTGAGGGTCTGTGACTCCATGCTGACTGAGGAAGGGTGTTGAAACTCCACTCCACGATTTGCGCATTTGCTAGAACAGCTGAATATGTCTTAAGTTCTAGTACCAATAAGTGCTGCTTAATCTCTGGGCAGAGGCCCCACTGGAACCTCCTAGCCTTCCTACCCTCATCTATCAATGTCTCAGGGGAGTATCGACCTAGCTCTAGGAACTTACGAGTATATTCTTATACCATTATGTTTCCGTGGACCAGCTGGACAAACTCCATTTCCTTTAGATGTCGGATGTGCTCGGGGAGGTACTCCGCATGAAAGGCTGCTAAGAACTGCTCCCAAGTGACTGGTGTAGGCAGGGTGGTCTGCTTGAGATCCCACCAATGACCTACTTCCCCCACCAGCATGTAGGAAGCAAGGGTAACTCTCTGCTCGGGAACCACTCCTAAGATTTTGAAAGCCTTCTCTGTCTCCGCCAACCAGTACTGGGCATCTTCGAAAGAGGACTCCTATGCAAAAGTGGAAGGGTTCAGTCTCCTGTACCTCTCTAAGTAGCCCGGGTCAATCAGGGAATGAGCTGGGTCCCGTGTAAGAGGGACTGGGCCGGGCTGAGGATAGACTGGAGGGCCCTGTGGTGGCACTTGTTGATAGAATAGAGGCACTAGATTGTACTGTGGCGGTGCCAGATAGTACTGTGGCTGGGGCACCGGATTATACTGCGGCGGTGGTGCTGGGTGGTACTGTGGAGGAGCAGGCTTGTGCCGGGGTGGCTCGGGATCTGCTCGCTGTAGCGGTGGCTCAACCTGTGGTAGTGGGGGAGGGTCGAGTAACTCCCTTCTCTCCTCTCGGCCTTGCTGGGCAGCAATGATCCTTTCTAGCATTTCAAATATTCTGTTCACATCTTCCCAAAACGAATCATCCCGGGCTGCTCGGTTTAGTGGAGGTCTTCCTCTCCTCATCTTTTATTATTATTATTATTGGAATTATTTTTATTTTATTTTATTTTATTTTTTATAATTGATTTATTATGTAATAATTATATGGTTTTAAATTTAGTTTAATTTAATTAAATGGAAATAAAAAAAGTAATAATAATAATAAAGGGATAAAATTATTTTAGAGATTTAATTGAAAATAATTTTGTGAAAAAATGGGTGAAAATTTGGGTTCTGTGGGTATTTTTGAAAGAAAATTTGAAAACCGGAGGTCAAAACACAATTTAAAAAAATTGTGCCACGTCAGCTGCCCGGTCAGTAGCCCCGTCCAACCAGAACGTGCCGCGTGGCAGAGACGTTGACGCAGAAGGGAGCCACGTGGGCGATCCACGTGCGCGCGATCAAACGGTTAAGATCCGTTCCCGCGCACACCGACGGTCCAGATCAAAAGTGCGTGCGGACGGCCCAGATTTCACGTGTGCGGACGGCCCAGATTGAATCACGCACGGACGGTCCAGATTAAATCATGATAGACGGCTCAGATTAAAAGGGGAAGATTATAAATAATCTCATCCACACCTAACCCCAAACCCTAGCCGCCAGAGCCCTCGCCGGAGAAGACAACCCAGCCGCTAGGGGAACCAACCGCCGCCACCCGCCGCCGCACCAGAGCACTTTCCGGCCGCCAAACGAGGTAAAATTTCTCCCCTTGGCTCGGATTTCGATGTTAAACCCACCTGTGGCCAAATGGGAGCCAAACCATCGATCAATTGGCTACAAACGCCGCCGAAGCCTAGCAGCGCCGCCATGGGTTTTCTCAGTTTTTGCCTTCGATGAGGCCCTTCCCGATTCCTGTTCGATATAATTTTTACACCACTGTGACCACCGTCCTTTCCTCTACAAGTTGATAGGAGCAAAACGCCAAATCGCAACTCGCATCGGAGGAGCCGCCGGTAAGTCTCAGTATTCTATTTTGTTTTTTTGCCCACCGAGGGCCCTACATGTGTTTCCTCGCAGGAACTGGTGCTAGTTTGGCTGAATTCAGTCGAAAACGACAGAAAACAGCCAACTAGAGGTGGATCGCCGCCGCCACCGCCGTGCCGGAATTCTAAAATTGGCCGAGGAGGCCCTGTGTCTGATTTGAAACTTTTTAGGGACATATGCAGGTACCAGAAGTGTGTTTCAGTTCCCGGAGAAAAATTTAGAGAATCTAGGGACTGCCCGTAGGCACAGTAAAAAATCAATTTTAGACTTCGAATCAAGTAAGGATCACTCACTCTATTTTCTATCACGACATTAAAGCTTAATAAATGATAAAACGGTATTTTATGAATTAATTGATATGTATAATTAATTAAGGTTGCTAATGGAGCCCGAATCTGATATATTTTCGGTCAGTTGCTGTTTTAGTTATTTTACAGTTTTAAAGGCATTATGGTGTCTGATCTATTTATTTTATGGTTTTTAATGCATGAATCACTGTTTACTTAACTATTGCTTGATTTTGTGAATCCGATGATATGCCTGCATTGTTGGATGCTCGTTACTGGTTTAAATATTCATGATTATGTGAGAAACAGAAAACTAAGAAAAGAATATAAAAGGTATGTGAATTGATAAATGGATAAGTCGACAGCTTCACTAGATATCCTGAGAGATGGTGGACGGACCGGGTCTATAGGGAACCCTACTGGAAACGTTGTCTCTCATACCGGACGAGATATGGAGACTTTAAATATTTTGGCGCTCATACCGAACGAGGTATGGGGACGGCCCGCTTCACCCTTATACCGGACGGGGTATTGAGGGTTATGGTTTTGGCGCCTATACCGGACGGAGTATGGGGACGACCCTGGAGTTAAGTTATTAAGGTGAATGGTTTACGTGTAGCAGAGACTCCTATGAATCCCCATGGATACTGGTAGGCTAGTAAAAGAGAAAATTTGTTGCCTAATGATTGAAATATTAAAAGTATGATATGTGTTATGTTACAGAGTTCGTATGATTTCATGATATTATAATGTTATTATTTTTATAAGTTGTTTTCATGAATCTCACCGAGATAAGTGGACAGTAAAGGGTTTTATTATTGATAAATGAATTTGTTATAAATTATGCTCCATTGGTCGTTTTTGTTTTCTACCAACCTTTACTTATGTGACAGTGAGATAGTGTGACATCTTTATTGGGTTAGTGTAGCTCATTTCTTACTTAACCATTTCAGATCATGAGGACTTGATTCCCGAGCTCGTTCCGCAAGAAGACGGCGAGTAGATGCCTAAAAATTTTATATTTTTCCTTATAATATTTATTTCTAGTATTTACTTTAGTTAGCTTATTCTTTTATACGTTTAATACGTTTTGGTTATTGTGTAAGAGATTTTAATCTTATTATTTTATTTCGCTTCCGCAATTAGAATTTTTATATATACATTTCCTTTTAATCTTCGGGGTCGTTACAACTATTAAAATGTATATATACTTTATTAATTGCGTTAAAAGAATCATTGATAATTTAATTGAAAAAAAATAATTTATATTTTCCACATGTATCAATTAATAATAAATCAATTGATATAATATATTTTATTTTGTCAAAAGGCAAAATAATCATTTTTATCCATCACCATTCTAGACAATCCAATTTTCCTTAATTTTTTAAGTCCAACAAAAAAAAAAACGTTAGGACTTCTCCACTAATTTATTGAGATAAAACGTAAATTTTTCTAATTTTTATAATTTTGTATTTAAAAATTTTTAAGTATTCATTTATACAATACATTTAGTTTCATATTTTCAGTTTCGCTAACACTCAACGCTTTTATCATATAAACTGAAACTCTTTTTTATATTTTTAACCAAAATTATTACTATTTTATCACTTTTTATATTTCGCAATTATATATTTCAGCTTATAACATCTAATTATTATTCAACATCTCTAAAAAAAATAACCTGATTAATAAACTTGATTTATTGTTTTCTAAAAAAATATGAATATAATTATAATTGTAATTATATCAAAACTTCACGTTCTTCCTTATAATTTAACAAAAAAGAGCGGCCACAAGTCAAAGGAAACAGAAACTAATTAGGTTCAATCATCAAAATTTTATTTTCTTTTATTGGAACAACAGTTTTCACATCTTGAAAGCTGTTATATCACTAGTTATGTATGTACACATCATCAATGGGAGATGGGAGTATAGGAGTCATGTAAATATGTAAACCTCGTCAAATCCCCTTCTGCAGTCAAGAAGACAAGATCATCAAGCCAGTAAATTCAGTTGCATATCCAGATAGGTTTAGCTCTCAAGAAAAATAAAACAAAATCTTACCCAGCCTTCCCACAATATGTGGGACTATGGTTGTAAATGAGGTTGTCAAGCACTTTTTGGATTGGCGGTCTGTTTAATGACTTCCTAGCTTCACTGCACAGCAGTTTGAGATTACAAATGAGTAATAATTTTGATTAGTAAAATGAGGATTGCTTCTATACGAGAATCATTACTATTTATATCGTCTTTGATTCAAGTCTATTTGTTCTCAGTCAATCTCTAAATTTAGTTATTTAATATATAGAATTTAACCATATAATTTATATAAGGTGCTAATTTTTTTTTGGAAGTCCGATTATTTAATTTAATACTGGGTATTAATAGGACTTAAAACTTGTAACTGCTACAAGGTTTCTGATGAGTTCACATGCTGGGTTCCTGCTTGATCTAATTTTCTTAGATTTGGGAGGTCTGTATATATAAAGATCCTCTTAGAAAGCTGGGAAATCAAAATCCCTATATAATGATCTCACTAGAGGCTTTCATCGATCTTAGGAGCTTTAACACATTGTATGGGCATCCAGATGATGGTGTTCTTCTATCTGTAGGAGCTACTAAGTTACTGGCATGGGTAAAATAATTGTCAATGACAAGATTTTGGAGAGGAAGAATGCAAGAGATTACTTTGTCTAAGATTCTCTCTGATTTAGTGATTTATATGGCCACAAGACAATTTGGACAAACTACTAATATATCCTCATCCGCAAACAAACAATTTTCTTTGCCATTTTAATTTTACCTTAAAAGTAATCATTTTTATCATATCCTAGTTCAGACACTAACGACTAGGTAACATCGAAGCAAGTACTGCTTGGTCCATGCAAAATTGCCAGTTGAGATGTTGAAATCTATTGTATCAGCAGAATATCCTGAACCAAATATAAAGAAGGCAATGTGAATACTCTCCTTCTTAATGAGTACTAACCTGATAAAATAATTTGCAACATGTTGAGTCACTTGAATAGCCTCTTCTGAGTGTGGAATCGCTGATACACCCCATTCAAAAGCATTTTTCTGCGTGTAGGATGGTTTATAATCAATGCATCATCAAATTTAATGCAAACATTTAAATTATGAAATTGAGGCCCCCATGTACACCCCAGTACTTGTAGATTGTGACAATTTTATTTTGAATACTCAAGTTCACTATACCTTCTCAGATTTTTACTTTTTATATTGAAAACAAACTTAAAAGTCTCATATTCTGAATATAGGAGAATTTTGAATAACCTAAGTTTCTTGGTTCTCTGTTACAAGAAAATGATCACCAATGTGGCTAAAAATTGTCCAAGGCTAGTTAAAATAGAGGAAGCTTCCCACTGTAACAGAATATAATAGATAGTTGTGGATATGTTGAAATTGAAGAAAAAAAATTTATTTTTTTAAGTTATCCACGTAATTAATTGTGAATAGTTACTAGAAGAGATATTTTGAATTAGACAAATGCCTCTGTGGCCCAGGCCATGAGACTACAAACATTCTACTCACAATACAGCCCCCTTAGTGTTTCATTCTGCCTCCCTCACTCTTTCCTCAACTTGGACCACTGATAATCTCAAACCTGACTCTTGGTCTGGATTGTCCCATGTCTCATTTCTAGCACATTACAATGTGCTTATTTAGGTCTTACTAAAATCTATGCATAATCCTATTAACCCTTTTGGCAATTGAATATAGCAGGATTATTATCGTTGTAGAATACCCTGAAATAATATTAAGATGATAGTGTGAAAATTAAATGCAACGAAAAAATGAAGTAAATTGGTGACAGTACCTCAGGATGCCACTGGAAGGCAGTCACAGGATAGCTATGTGCCTGAACTGTGGAGACATAGACCTGATGGAGACAGCTCTCGAAAGATCAGTACCCAACCAGTGAACTAAAAGGAAGCATAAGTATTCTAACTTGTTCATTGATATAAATTTAAGGAACAGTTAGTTTCAGCACCTTATTATTTTTATCTGCACTTGTTGTCAGCAACCTAAAGAAGCTAGTTAGATGCCGATTGCCTTTAAGTGTTTCTGGTGAAATTCCATACTGTTTCATGGCAGTATCAAATCAAGTTAGACTTGTGCTAGGAAACTTAAGCATAATTACGAAGATCAAGGAAGAATCAGAATAAATGCACACGGTACAGAAAATAAAGGAAAAAGTAAAAATTCATAAGAAATAAAATTAGCGGCCTAAGAATGCTGAGCTATTATATAATCAGCTGCGGTAATTACGCAAACATGACCAATGCATTAATCAGAGAAAGTAATATTCATAAAAGACATCAGGCCAAAGATAGAAGAAGATGCTTCTTTCAAAACCAAAAGAAGATTTATATGTTAACTGATGTATAAGAACTGAGCACAATGCTAAGCAAAAGAAGACTCATAAGTCAAATTACGTCAATACATCTCAAAAATCAGAAAGAAGAGAAACTCACTTGATGATTTTGCATAACCAGGCAATTTGTCTCAAGCTTTCTCCGCAGACCTGGCGGAAATCTGAAAAGAGAATAGCAAGTTCCACTTACGTAAAATGTCATTGCAGCAGCCAAGAGCAAGATGTTCCAGACAATGAACGTGGACATATGAATATCAAAGAAAGTAACACAACCAAACTTCAGCACTTGTTGCGAGCAAGTGATCAAACTTCAGCACGTGTCACTTTCTAAAGTGACTTATTATGCTTACATGCTTATGGTTGCCTGAAGCCAAGTGAATGATTTTCTATAAGCTTGAGCTAAAAATAAACTAGTCCAAATTTATTATTTATAGCACAGTATGTCCCCTAATTAGTTGGAGTAGACAGCATGAATCTTTCACAATATCTGTTTTTTAAATTATTATGTACGTGTAAGATAGGAAAAGGTCTAGAGCTGAATCCCATGTTGCATGAAGAAATTTTTAGATTGATTCAATTTTGTGATTTTGGCCTCCCTTTTAGCCTATTCCTGCTTCATATCAGATCAAGCTTCTACATCTTTTCTACTTTGGAGAAGGAAGGGGGATTCACTGACTACTTCTGATTGAAAAGAAAAAGAAAAAGAAAAATCTCTGACCACTAGTCTTTCCATATTCTTGATTTCCTAATTATAACTCCAGTCATAGTGGAGCATTGTTGGAGAATAGTTGAAATACTTTGTTTCTGGAGCTCCTGATGAGATCCTGATGAGAAGCTGAAATGCTGGTCAAAAAATGGTGGTGATGAGGAGTTTTTACCCTCGTGCTGGGTATTTAGAATATGGTTCCTACGTCAATTTATACAGTCATTCACCAATCCAATGACATTATGGCTTTTTGTCCTATTATGGAGCATTTAACAACATTGAATGGCAGGTAACAAATTCAAAAACCAAAAGTATTTAAGCATGCTTGATAGAGCATACATGATGTGTATTCTGAATGCTATAAAACTCCGCCAAATGCAACTAAATCCAGAATAATTTTTAATAAAGGCCACAAGAATATGTACCTTTGAAATACAGTTCCTTCAACATGACTGCTTTGCACAAATTGGAGAGTGGATGCCATATCTGTTGCACTAAAACCTTCAAGAATTTTTTGGTTCTGTTATCAAGGGGAAAATGAGACACTTATAAAGTCAAACATCTGCCATTTTGTAAGAGAACTGTTGAGTCAAAAATAATTTGCAACTAAATCCAATACAGCATTGTATATAAAACTAATGCAAGAAAACTGTCACTGAAGAAAGACAGAAGAAGTGCGAGGGAAAACAGCAAAGATAAACTAACGAAATGGAGCAACAACTTACCTTGCTTATGATCATTGTTAGAAGCTCAAAACCTAAGCAAATGGCATACAGCGGAAAATGATCACCAGCATCATTCTTCTTTAAAACTTTCTGCAAGAAACAGCAAAAGGTGCTTCATGTAATCAAAAAGAGAAAATGCATTTGTGACCAAGAAAGGATAATCTATGTTCTTGAAATTGGCATCTGAAAATAACTTAATCCCAGCCAATCAATCTCCTGGTATTAACTTCTTTTTTCACTTGAAAATATTATTATGGGCAAATGCAAAAGTCAAAACCAATATCCTGACCAGAAAAAGCCCATTTCAGCTTTGCCATTTTTAACTACGTGTTTCTAAGAACAAAGAGAGTTTTTGAATTAGTTCCAAAACAATAGTGAAACAGTGTCAGTAACTAGAATAAGGAAAATTTAGGTTAGCTTTGTAACAGAAAACATGTTCTGTTTTTTCATTTTCCAAAGACCTACAAGCTTGCCACTCACCTGAATAGCGTCACCAATTCACCCCTGGCCTCCAGCAAAGTGGACCTGACTGGAAATGGGTTTTTATGACCAATTTCATCGGCCAATTGATTCTTTCCACCCTTTTGTATATCTTGTTAAATCAACGCCAATCAAATAACAGATTCAAGGGTTCCAAATGCAACCAGTAACCAGTTTTTATTTCTTTAAATAACTATCATTTCTTCACCAAAAGAAGACATTTATACATGAATCTTGCATTCCTTGAGATAAGGATTCATAATATAATTTTCGATCTTCTAATTTTTTTTGTTTGAGATAAAAGTATGGTAAATCACTTTGATAACTATGGTACTCATTTTACATTTATAGGTTCCTCTCACCCAATATGCAACAAAATCAAATTAGAAATTTATTACATAATTTCTCTTAACAGTTAATTTTAATTTTAACCATTTGATTTCAAAATTGTCGCATACATTCATAAATATGAACATATGAGTTTTCAGGTTAGTTTCAAACTAATCCTTTTACTTTGCACAAAAAAAGATTGCATCATACCAGCTAGTTGACAGTGTTGAGGAAATTTTGGATCAGACAAGCTGCCGCTGGCAAACTAGGCTATCCATGTGCATCAGGTTATAGTAGTGAGAAAATGCTTAAATTTATTGTATGGTTATCAAGTGCTCATAAAATAATTCGTGGCATTGTTTACCTTGAATATTCTCTCAACAATGTCATAATACAAACCGCTCTTAGCCCACCCTCCAGTAAACAGCACGCCATTGACCAATTTTAGCTTCTGCAATGCAACAGTACAGATTAAGCATCGTGCCATACAATCAACCGACGTAGCAAATGGAAAATGAATTATCATTAATAGAACTATAAAAATTAAATTCAATTAATTTATTTAAAAATCAACTGAATAGATAATACGCCGTAAAGGTACTATACGAGGAGTGATTATTAGAAGCAGAGTATAAACCAGTTGCAACACCAATAAATGTGATTATTTAATTTTAAACCTTAGTCAGAAAATAACGAAACAAAAATTCAAAGTATAATACGAAACTCATTTGTGCTCTGCAGCCGCAACCAACAGTTTCTTGGAGATGAGACCTCTAAATTTCAGGAGAAAAAGAATCCACATAGAGATCACCTCCCCGGGAAATGAACACTAAACAAAGTTAAGTCCCTCGAAAACGATCTTCCAGCCTGTTTTCACTGAAAAAAAAAAGAACTGAAGCTTATTTCAGCTACCTCGAAAAGTACTTCTCGTGGCTCGTTGTAGATGAGCGGAATGACGCGAGCACCAGCGGACTCGACGAACTTAACGTAGGAAGCCGCGATGTACGAAGCGCTCGTGACGTTCCTGAGGCGTCCGGAGGCGCCGTCCCCTGGATGACTCAAGATACCGATAACCGGACGATAATTCAGCTTTGGGGGAACGGGACACCTCGGCACATGAGAACTCAACGAATCAGTTACGGAGTCATCGCCACTCGCACTTAGTTGACCAGGGAGTAAAATCGAGGACTGAGCTCTCGCTAGGGCGAGCTCCTTGGAAAGAGTAATCAAGAAAGGAATCCACAAGTAGTTCCACATATCGGAGAACTTAGAAGATGAGGAAGTAGAGGATGAAACGGTGTCGGTTGGAATATCGGGGGAGAGGGAGGGAGGCTCAGATGATGAATTAGAAAGCAAACGGGAGTGCATTTTGACGATTCAGAAATGAAGAGAGGTCAGGATTTTTGGTGAGACGAAGATGAAGAAAATGGGTTGACATTGTAAACGAAGGCTGAGAAGAAAAGCTCGAATTCTGTACAGTACGAACGATAAAGATGACCAGAAGAAGACGAAACTTGGATTAGTCACGCAACTGGTTTTGGCAGACCAAACAGTTTTTCAGAGGATTTATTTTTGAATGAATGAGGAAAGAGAGCCACCTGCTCCAAAAAAAATTGAAAATTCTTATTAATTATTTATTATATATTAATTTTTTTTTCCTATAATATTATAATATAAGGATATTAATTATTTATAAATTATAATAATTGAGGAGCACATTAATTGCTTCTAAATCTGCTTAATAGGATAATAATTATATTGAATCTTCTAGATAAATATGACTTTTTCAAGTGTTTCTTTTATTACGAGGATTTGACATTTGAAGAGAAATAGGACTGTTTAAAAAATTTACATTTATTTCTGTTTATAATTGAATACAGAATTCAAAAAATCTAAATTGAAACAGGAAACAAGAAAATAATAAATTGAATCAATGAAATGTTGTTTGGTCTTCACTGGGGATTTGAATTAGGAGAAGATTTTTTAGGAAATTTCTATAATTTTATTGAAAAGTGAAATTTCATCATTCCTTCTAAAATGAACAAATATAATATCATTTATGTAACATCCGAGCCTTAAAATTTTGGTCGAGATAATTTTTTTAAATTAATAAAAATATATATAAATAATTATATCTTATTTTATTTTAATTTTTTAAAATTTTTGAAAGAAATAGAATCAACGGAGAAATTGAAAATAAATTTGAAAAAAAAATAGGTACAATTGTAAATAAAGAAGGTGTTTTTGAAAAAAAAATTGAAAACATTGAATAAAATCGCAAAAAGAAAAAGTATGGACACGTAGGATGGCCCTGTCAGCAGCCACGATGAGTCAAAACACGCTGCGAGGAGGACACGCTGACGTCGACTCCACGCGAGAGGCAACACAGGCGATCTGCATGCCTGAGTGATCCGACGGACCAAATCGTATCTCACGAATAACCCATATGTATTCCCT
>NW_019014615.1:468249-487343 GCF_000150535.2 Carica papaya | reverse complement strand
CTATAAGATACATATTTCACTTAATAAAATAAATAAGTAGATTGTATTATTTTTTATTATATTTAATACCTATCTTTTAATTTCGCTTACCTTATATTTCTCCTTATTTTAAAAATATAAACTTCTCTTATCATAAATTAAAGATTTTAGGACTCAATAAAAAAAATTATTTGAAAAGGATTTAATTAAAAAGTTACTTTTTAGCCAAAAAAAGAAAAGAAAAAGTTTAATAATGTCTCTCTTATAAAAATTACCTATTTACAGAAATTTATATCATATTATTTATTTTATAATATAAAATGTTTAGTAGTAAAAACTTACAGATACAATGATATAAATTTATTCAGGCAAAATTATTAGAAAAAAAATATCATTAAATTTTCAAAGTAACAATTATAATAAAAAATAATAATTGACTTAAAAAAAATTTTAGTAAAGATATAGTTTAAAAGTTTGTTAAAAAATAATTATATTCAGGGTGCCAATAAAAATTACACTAATTAAATAAATAGACTGACTGGTTACACTGCCCCTAAAACCCCACTGAAACAATCACTGCTGGACCCTTAAAACCCCAGCATCTCCACTCTCCAGACTTCAATGGCTTCCTCTTCGCCAAACTCACTGCTCTTCTGAAACTTGTATCATCCTCCAATACCCTTTATCTCTTCCCTTCAAAATATTTAAAAAGAACCCTTAAATCCGATCATGTTTCTCCTCAAATCTCTCCTCGGAACCCGAACCCCTCTTTACATTCCTCATAAGTCCCTATGTCCTTCAAATTTCTTCCGATCTCTTACTTCCTCATCCCCCCAAACCATTCCCGCAACAACCCAAGACGAGATTAGCCACAAAGAGAAGAAACCACTCTATGTTTTATTCGAAGAAGCAGTAGGATTGCGTCCCAGAACGGAAACCGATGGACACGGAAGGGAAAACCGCGAATTTAACAAGAGGTTAATTGAATTAGAGAGAGAACTGAGGGAGCTGAAGGAAGCAGATTCTTCGGAGGGAAAAGAAAATTTGCCGCGGACGAATCCAGAGCAGTTAAAGAAATCAGAGAAAATGGAGGATAGCAAGAGCTTATTCTCGCTGTTTGCTGGAAAGGGGAGAAAAAATCAGGGAAATAGGATGAGAGAGGAAGCGGGAAGGATTCTCAAGGAGCTTCAACCGGAAATGGAGTTGTTTCTGAAGGTTCTCTATAAAGAAGGGTACTTCAATAAAGCCAATTTTTTGCCTGGGAGTAGGTTTGATAGTGGGTGTTTTGATAATAGCTACGGAAGGGAGTATATCAAGTTTTCCATTGAGAAGTTCGGCAAGGATCATCAAGAAATTGGAAAGTGAGATTTCGGTATCTGGTTTGTCTATTCATTGGGTTTGATAATTGCTGTTTAGCTGATGTTGAAAAAATGCAGTAAGTATAAAATAAGTTGTGATGAAAATGGTAAAACACAAATTGCAGAAAATATTTTGAGTAAGAGTTCTCAAATGAACTTGGGAAATCTCTGTATCTTAGTTGAAATTTAATGTATGTTAAACAGCTGCAATGAAACCCAGATAAAAGTTATATAGTTATGCTTTAAGCTTCTGATAAAATATATAGGCCGTGCCAAGATTATTCAACTTATATAGTTATGTAGATGACATTATTCAACTTATGGGATTTTGGAAGTGTCATAGATATGCTAACACTTCTGTAAAGTCTATGTACATATGTGGTACTCTTTTTTTTTTTGGTACCGTATTAAAATGATACTTCATATTTTTATTTCAAAAAAAAAAATTATGCATTTTGAGATGAAAATTATGGACGATGAGAGTTTCTGTTAGAATCTTGCATTAGTGATCGCAGGAAACAAATGGAAATTATTCTGCTTACCCATGGGGTTGAAGATATTGATGGTTTTGATATTCTTAATAATGGTTCCACACTCGGTTTTTTTGTTTAGGGTTCATCCTCCATATTTTAGGGAGGATCTAGAGAACTTTTTTAGTACTTTAATTGACTTGTAAATATTGTACATTGGCGGCACCCCCTTGGTGCCTATGTTAATATTCAGTTCACACTTTTTATTTAAAAAAAAAAGTCTTTGCATCTGGAATTGTATCACAGGCAGTTGAGCATGAAATCGACTAACAACAGGGAATCTAGTTTATTCAACTTGCGACCTTGCCTTCTTATGGTGATAGTTAGAATTCGTTGAGAGAGATGCACGATCTCTATAGAGATGCTTTCAGTATAGGTGGTAATAGTAACAGATGTTTTATTCGGGTGGAAAAGGCTATATATATATACGAGAGGTTGCTGCTAGCAGCCGTATAGTTTAACAATTATTCTCGCAAATGTTTCCAAATGTAATACAAACCCTGAGTACTTTGATGTAATCCGCACTCTACACTTTATAATTTGGAAGTATATTTGAACCAAGGAGAGCATCTTAAGTAAGTAGGAGCTTGTTGTGCAGCTGGAGACTTGTGCTTCTTTCCGTGAAACAGTTGCATGTAGACTTTTCTAGTAAATGAATCACTGCTATCAGATTGAACCGTAACAATTACTGAGATATTTGGACTAGTAACAAAAGATTGCTGTACAAATCATGGACATTTATGAATATGGGTGAGTGATATACATACTTAATATTGTCCATATCTGTCAAAAAGATTTCATTATTATCTTGCTGAATAGAATGGTGAACTTGGCTTATTCATCTTGTCATGAATTGCTTCTGCAAATATTGATGGTTATATTCTGTATAAACGTCTATTGAATCAATTGGTTTCTTGTTTAGCATTATTGATCAGCTTCTTTGCCTTTAAAATGTTATATTTCCATCTTGGAACTTTCTTAAATATTATCTCTAATTTTCAACTTACAGATGGTTGTCAGGCAGTGAGGTTAAAAAGGTGGCCCTCTTTGGTTGCCCTTCCCTCGATAGAAAGACTGTTTTTTCTGCTAAACGACTGCGCAAGTTTTTTGAAATTCAAGAAGATACTGTAAGCCTTATACTTGCTTTCTTTATCTCACGGTGATCAACTCTGAAAGTAAAATTGATTGTGATGTTCTAATGTTGCTCGTGTTTCTGCTCACTACAGGTGTGCAATAAATGCACATTAAGAGAGTCATGCAAGTTCGTAAACCAGAGTGTATGGAAAGGTGATACAAATAATTTGAATTTGGCTGATGTACTGAGGATCATAACTCTGTATGCTTCAGGGTTGGTGCCTAAGGAGCTGGAAGTTCCTGATGAAATAATGGTTTCTGTTAGTAAATTGCTGAAGGACGTCATCCGTTTGAGTGAAACTACAACACAAGGCTACTTGTGATGACATGCCCAGATGTCCTGTTGTTTCTAATATAATTAGTAAGCTTTCCTTTTTCGTTTTAGTTCTTAGCTGCATCATGCCTAGGACTCTAGGGAATTAAGCTATAACTATAACAGGCAAGAGGAGGTTGTAGGATTTGGATTCTGAGGAAGATGTTATGCTGATGGGTTGACTAGGGTTCTTGATGCTTGGAGATGGTGCAGTATACTTTTCTTTTGAAGGATAAAAGAACCAAAGAATTTAGTCGTTACAAAATATTTCTTTCATTTGAAACTATAATAATTTGTTAGGACGAAAACCCAACTTGATTACTATATCCCCGTCAATATACTAATGGGTTAAGTCTTAAGCTCCTGTTGGATTAAATGTCAGCCACCGTCAGTATATAATATAATACACACTAATATCTACATATGCAGTCTCCTTAATCAAATCATTACATTTATTTAAAGCTGAAACACCCCAAATTGTTGTGTATCATAGATCAGTTAACTCGAAAATTTTTTGGGAGTATAATCTCACTCTGTCTCCACTTGCAGTTTGCTTTACCAAAGAAGAGTATGTAGTAGCGATTTCTTGTCATGCACATCGGAGTTCCATGAGCTGCGGGATCTAATTATTCGGCCAAAGATGTAAGGAATTAGTGACATAGGACAAAGTAGATTTTAAATTAGGTTAGATATATTGTCATTATGAAGAGAAAATTTATTTGCTTATTTTTCCAAAGTTAGTATGAAGCACATTCTTGATATTTAAAGGAAAAATGAAAATGAGAAGTGAACGAGAAAAAGAAAAGCTTTACTTACAGCATGAAGTAGTTTATATACGCACATAAAACAAACATGTATCTTAGTGTGTTCACGTATTGGTGAACATGAACTCCTTTTATATTTGTTTAGGAAAAGTAATAAATCATTTGCAAATATATATATATATATATATACATATAATATTTTTTGCATATCAGGAAAAAGAGAGAAGAAAAGAATTTGTTGGTTATCGGTTATGAAGTTGTTAGCATTTTCCATCATTGCAAACGTGAACGACCACCCTCCCCTCTCTCTTCAACAACAACAGAATAATACGTAAAAGGAGGAATGTCACGTGAATGTCACGTGAACCACGTGGTAGACACGTGATCTGCCAGCGGTGAGGGGGGGCGCCCTACTTGGCAAGTTCAAACTACTTTTGACCATAAAACTAGAAAGCATGATGACCGACCTTTTGTCCGCGCAAGAAGATGGATGGAGTTTTATTCATATTAGATTGTTAATTAAGTCATTAATTGAACATTAATCTTATTTAATGTTATTATATAAATACATTAGTTGTGGGTAATTACTACCCTCTCTTTGAACTTGATATTTATCATTATTCGTTATGTATGCCTATTTATAAATTTTAAAATTAATTTAATACCATATATTGGAATAATAATAATTTTATTAATTACTCATCATTTTCAACATATTATTATAGAAGTTAAAGAAAAAATCGATTAAATGGGGAGGGAATTGAAGTGGTGGGAAAAAGTATGACTTTTTCAATTGAAAATGAACTTTGACTCGACCAAATATCACTCGGACATTCATGCAACACATGTCTTTCTAACTTTATTTTAAATTTTAATTTATTTTCAAAATTTTATGACAAATTATTACTTGTAATTTCCTTCGCTATAATTCAATTATCAATTTTATGAATAAAATTCATTGCATGCTAATTAAATATCTTAGTACGCAAAAAATTAAGTCACAGTTTCATTTTTGATATTTTAGAAATTAAGCACAGTCTTCCACCTTACATTTATTTATTTATTTATTTTTGCATAGATTAAAAATTTAAATACTGTAAAAAAGCCCGTAAAAATAAATTTACAATTTTTTAAGTAAATTTAATTAATTAAAAGTTAAAATTACTATCAATTTTTTTTTTTTTTTTTTTATAATTGGAGTAAAAAATTTATATTAAAAAAAAGTAGTAAGCTTTATGCATAAAAAGCAAAATTTGACCATGTGAAAGCAACCCTTTGTGGTTACGTATGACGTAGTCCTCCAACAGTGGCAACTTTGTAAATCAAGGAACAATCGTGGGCAATTGCAGCTTGGGCCAATGTATTTCTAGCGAGACTCTCCTAGATCATCCTCCCAACTAAGACCCGCTAGTAGTCCCATACATGCTTCCGCAACCTTTTCTTCTTCCAGACTTTCACCTACACAAGAAAACCACTCCTGGTTTCCCGAGCGGTTTTACGATCACCACCATGTTTCCCAGGCTCTCTCTAGGCTATTCCCTTCTCTCATTCTCCTAGGTAAGATCAGATCACGGTTTTGTACGTTCTTCTCGATCCGGTTTGTATCTTTTGATTTTTCCTCCAGTCTCCTTTGCTTCTGAGCATACGTTACCGTTTTGACAGATATTCACCAGCTCACACCTGCAGAAGCAATATTTTTTCCTGAAAAATTTTTGCTCATTTTTTGCCTTTTCATTTGCAGGTTGTTCAAGGCAGTTTCTGCTTAGTCTAGATTATACTGTGGTTTTCAAGTGAGTTTTGAGTTGACTAATCTGATTGCAAAATTTGGTATGGCTTAGTTGATAGAATTGCTCGGAGATTAAACTGTTAGTTGTTGAAAGAGATCTTATAAGAGGGAAAATTGGTTAGACAGAGAGAAAAGGGAGATGACATCCGGGACGAGGCTGCCAACATGGAAGGAGAGAGAGAACAACAAGAGGAGGGAGAGGAGACGAAGAGCGATAGCGGCCAAAATTTTTGCTGGCCTGAGGATGTACGGAAACTATAAGCTTCCCAAGCACTGCGACAACAACGAGGTCCTCAAAGCCCTCTGCAACGAGGCCGGCTGGACCGTGGAGCCCGACGGCACTACCTACCGCAAGGTTCGTCTATATATATGTACATATATTCGTAGTTATGTTATATATTCAGCAGTCTCTGTCGCTAGCTCAGTAGCTTTTGAGTTCCCGCTTTTTGAAAGCAAAACGAAGCTGCTGTCAAATCGGTCCGTTAGGTTTTTCTAGTGGTGTTCATTTCTGCTTGTTCGGATCGCTCAAATGTATCGGTTGCTGGTGTTTATGATTCTGGTCAATTGCAAGGACCTGTTTGGTTAATGCTTTCTTGGCTCTTTCAAAGCAAATGGATTTTCATTTTTCAACTCTTTCGGGGTTAAATTTCTGGAAGCTCATGATTCTGCTGTCCAGAAACGATGTTATGCCAACCTTTTTTGATATTTGTGGCGCATGTTAGCGATGATGAATGTTATTGGCTACTGCGTCCTGTTCTCTGCAATCTGCATCACGTCTCTAGTATAGGGATGGATCTGTTGCTGATCACGTAGGAATTCTCTAAGAAATGTGCTAGCGTGCGCCGCGGCGTACGCTAGATATGCACGCTAGCTTTCTGCTAATGTGTACCTATTCATTTTAGCAACAGAACAAAACAAGTGATCCGATTCCGATCTGTCGCTGAGGTGCTAACATGCACTACTGGTACGCGGCGCATGTTAGCAGCGGATTTTACGGCTTGTTTGTCATTTGTTATGATCATCAGTTTGGTTTGGATTCTTTTGCTACCTTTTCTCTAGATCTGGTCAGAATTGCTGTCTATTTATTTATTTTTCCTTTCTTTGAACGCGTGATAGCACTCAGGATTCTTTCTTCCTCTCAGCAGTCATGACTGGTGGTCTTAAGGACAAGAAATGGCATAGATCTCGATGGAGACGGAAATGCCTTTCGTCAGCTCGCCAATTGCTTTATCTGATGCTTCTTTTAGATAGTAATTATTGGGAAAGAGAGGGGTAGTTTGGTACGTGCAAAGTCTTCTGCTTTTTTAAGTGTCGCTGCAGTCTGGACTGTTTATTGAAAAACATAAAGAGCAACCCTTTTTGTGGACAGCTCAGTTTTTCACTTTGAAGGCATCTTTCCTTTTTTATGATGAACAACTTCTGATTTTCTCTGATTGCAGTTCAATAATGAACAGCATAGTGTTTTGGATTTTCAGGACAGAAAAATTATTTTGTTTAACCGGTATATATTTATCTATTTTTATTTTTTTCGGTATTCCATTTTATTAATAGATGGACATAAATTTTTTAAAATGGCGGATTGACATAAATTTGAGTTAACTAGCAAAGTTCATGAATTTTTGCCTGATTATTGGAAATATGATAACATATGAATGAATACTGGTTTTACAAACCCTGCCTTCTCTTCTAAACTCACATTGTGAGGTATTTAATTGTCGACTTATTATGTTTATTCTATTAAAAATAAGTGAATTATTAAACTGTCCCTGGCTTTGTGAACCCATTAGATATCAATTAAAAATAAGTGAATTATTAAACTGTCTCTAGCTTTGTGAACCCAATAGATATCCTATGAACTTCGATTCTCGCTTGAATAAGATTATCTTCTTCTTTGTAACCGAATTAATTGAACTTCTGGAGCTCAGAAATAAATTTTTAGTCATTCTACGACTTGTGCATTTGCAAGAAAGAAAAAGAAAAAAAAAAGAAAAAAAAGAAATTGATTGTAGTTTCCGCACCTCCAGCTCTGCATCCTTTTAGTTTATTACTCATCTCACTATTGTTCCGTATTCTTAGGGGGGGCCTTTGTATATTAGTGTTCCATAGCCCATTTGTTGGAGGATTGGCTTAAGATATTACTCCATGCTGGGTAATGATTTTGTGGCTATAATATCATGCTCCAAGGAGGTACTTGAAGTGATAAACCAGCCTGACTTATAAAACACTCTTCCATTACTTGCAAGTTTATTAGTTTTATGTTTTAATAGGTAGTTTGTCAATAAAAAAGGTCAAATTTATTCAAGTAATTGTTTCTGAAATAGATCAACAAGCTACATCCCTGCTTTGAGTTACTAGTTGGGTACATAAGAAATGTTAATCAATTGATTTGACTGAATCTGAGTATATTTGATTGCAACTTAGGACACAGAATTCAAAGGTTTGAAATAGGATAATATAATGATGTGTGTTAATGTCAAGAGAAGCATCATTAGCTGAGTCAGGGAGGTTCAAGTTCAGTGTATTGGTGATTATACGGGAGGCTGTCATGATCGGTAGAAGTTATTTTAGCTCATTAGGCTATTATCAAAATAATCAGACAATAAAATCACCGGTAGGTTTTGAAAGCTTAGAAAGTTAAAAAAAGTTGTATTGCTCATCTGTCTACATCTAATAGGAAGTTGAATCTGTTAATTATCATGGTGGTTCTAGCTGAAACAAACATTTAAATGAGTATTAAATTCAGTTGCATGGTTACTGTGTTTTGTTGTTATGATTTAGATCCACAGTTGAGCTGTAACAATCATGGTCGCAATTTTTTTTGACTTACCCATCCCGTATTATTCAGGATGGCCGTTGGCATAGCAGCAACTGGTATATGAGTCGTATAGCAGTCATATTCTTCTAATATGTGTGTTACTCTTTCGAATCTCAATCCACTACTACTAGAACTCCCTCAAGTTGGGATTTTTGGGAAAGACACTCTATCTGTCTTTAATATGATGAAATTAGGAACTGATGTTCACATCAGTTTTTAACTTTAAGATTATGCATACTAGCTTGTAGAAATGTTGCAGAAGTTTTCCGTGATTATTGACTTGCTTGGATAGCATTTTAGTCCTTCAAGGTTGATACGGTTATGATGAATTGGATTGTGAACTCTTCTCCTTGATTTATTGTCATGATTGTCTCTTGTTGTATAACTATATCAGACATTTTGATCTGAAGGTGATTTTGTTATTAATATGTCAAGCACTGGTTTTGAGCCAATCAAGCTGAGTTTTAACTTAGTTAACTGCTCATGTGAAGTTGGGTTTGTCAATTTTTTTCTCCCTCCATAAAGTGAGTTTCTATTGTTTATTTATATCTGTTAGACACTATGCATCACGGAACCAAGGGAAGCCTTAGATAATGACAATGGAAGGTATCCTGTGGCTTCTAGTATTGTGATCATGATTAAAGATTGAAATTTATTTTTCAAAAAAATGATAAACGGTTGAGATAGCATGGCAGCAGATATGGCTGATACGTGAAGTCATTCTCAAAATCTCAGTGTTTTGTATATGCTTCTGCTTTCTAATCATATACAATTTTTGTTTTTGGGCAGGGATGCAAGCCGGTGGAGCGAATGGACATAGTGGCTGGATCTGCAACAGCAAGCCCATGTTCGTCGTATCATCCTAGTCCTTGTGCTTCCTATAACCCAAGCCCAGCTTCCTCTTCCTTTCCTAGTCCTGCATCATCCTCCTATGCTGCTAATCCTAATGGTGATGGTCATTCTCTGATCCCATGGCTGAAAAACCTCTCATCTGCATCATCATCAGCATCTTCTGCCAAGCTTCCCCATCTCTACATCCATGGTGGTTCAATCAGTGCTCCTGTTACTCCTCCATTGAGTTCCCCTACGGCTCGAACACCTAGAATCAAAACTGACTGGGAGGACCAATCTGCACGCCCAGGATGGAGTGGGCAACATCATTCCTTTTTGCATTCTTCTACTCCACCAAGTCCTGGCCGTCAGATTATTCCTGATCCTGAATGGTTTGCTGGAATTCGTCTCCCTCAAGCTGGCCCAACTTCCCCCACATTCAGCCTTGTCTCGTCCAAGCCATTTGGCCTACCTAGTGGTGGATCTCGTATGTGGACTCCAGGGCAAAGTGGAACATGCTCCCCTGCCATGCCAGCAGGCTGTGATCAAACTGCTGATGTTCCCATGGGTGAAGTGATCCCAGAAGAGTTTGCATTTGGGAACAACACAACTGGCCTAGTTAAGCCATGGGAAGGAGAGAGGATTCATGAGGAGTGTGGGTCCGATGATCTAGAGCTTACTCTTGGAAGTTCAAGGACCAGGTGAGCTGGTAATTTATGTTCAATAATTTTGATAAAAATCGGCAGTTTCTTTATACGTGAACTGTATCCTGCTGCAGATAATGGATTGTCCATAGTTATAGTTCAGTGGTCTCTTTCAATGAACTTTGGTTCCTTACTAGTGCTCTCAGAAAATTAACAAAAGAAAAAGAGTATAAGGGGATCAAGGTGAGCGGGAGCAGTTCCTATCTTGTTTGATTTTCTTGTAATTTCTTCATTTGTATGTTACTTTGTTCCAAATTAAATATAGTTATTAGCGCTTAATTTCTTTTAGTAATTTTGTTTCAAAACTTGGTTTCCTCGAAAGATGAGAAGTACCTGTAATGATTGGATGCCTTTAATATTGGTCCAATGACCAATTGAGCGGCCAAACCATGTGCAGTTGGTATCTATACATTCTTTCACACATGTTGTAAGACAAACCTTTTATAGACAGAGCACAGTGAGCATGGACCAGTCTTTGTTGTTACATTATTATTAGCTACTGGAGTCTACTTTGATAATCTTTTTTGACCAAGCCCGAAATGGTGGCTTATTTTTATATTTGTTGTGTTTAGTCTTCGGCTTTTGTTGTGATGATTACGAGGGATCTATTTGACGACCATTTTGCGCATCTCGTTTTATCGTTGGCCACTAACATGCTCTGGTCAAACCCAATTAGGCTCTACATATCTTATCCCTTTGTCGCAGTTAGTTCAACCATCAATTCAGACTCCTGTTATCAATTATTCGGTCTTAAGTTGCTCACCCAGCCCAATTATTATGAATCATGAAATGAGCATGTGGCTAAAAACATGTCATGTTCAGATTTTTTGTTTGTTTCATAATTTTATGTAATTCGCAGTTTTTGTTGAAAAGAAGAAAAGCCCACACGCATTTGACATAAATCTTTTAAACAGTTAAACGTAGAGAAGTTTATTATTGACTTCTTTGAACTGATGAATATTTTTAAAGTAATAACATAAATTATTAATTTAATATGTACTTTTACATGTTCTTTAACAATTTAAGAACTAAATGACGAAGATTTAGATTAACATTCATATTTAATAAATATATGCCAAAATTGAGTTAAACCTTTAAAATGGTAAAAATAATTCTAAATACTAGAACAATTTGTAATAATTATACATATATATATATATATTTTATTGCTATACTGGTATTGATAATTATGCATACAGGTGTATCATATAAATAAATCCCTATCTTAAACACAAAATTCCCTATTCATCATCACTCACTATTACCAAGTGGGCAAGTAAAGTGATCCCTAGCCGAGAAATCATAAAATTCATAGAATTTATTTTTTATTTTTTTATCATAAAATCATAAAACCGATAGGTTAACATGTTCATAAAATTCCACCACCACATGTATTTGCGAATTACCGGCCATTGACAATTACATGCCCCTCAAAATTTACACATACATATACACACCCGCACATATATCTATTTACATATTTGAGGAGCAAGTATTGGTCAAAATATTTAAATTAGGTTTCTTTCGCTCAAGAGGCAGAGCAGCAGAGACACCCAAATCATAATACAATGAAGTATAATTGAGGTGAGTGATCACTATAGCATTCTGCAATTCAATGGAGAATTTTAAGATGTTTAAACCATATACCCTACGTTATGTACAGTCGGCAACAGCATTTTCAATCAAATTATACCTTGCTCCAGAAGCCAATTGCTTTAGTTGGTAGAAGAAAGGGATAAAATTTTGTAAAGGCGAAGACCTGTTGATAGAATGTACACATGGGTTTGAGCCACTTCCCTGCTAATATGCTTGCTTGGGAGATGTGCACCAGTCAGTTCTCAAACTTTTTATATAGATTTGAAAGGGCTTGATACAGAATGGAGCCAGCAGGAGGCTGCGGCAACGACCCAAGAAGGATATCTGATGCGTCTATAGACAGACTACCATAGAACCTGAAATTTTCTTGTTTCCTCGTAGCGACTATACTTCCCTCAAGTGAGAACCCAACAAAAGCACCTGCAGTATATACACACACACACACACACACACACAAATAAGCAATAAAGATATAAAATGAGATATATTGGCTATGTGCTCTGCCTATCAGGGACCAGGGTCCCAAGGTGATGGAAAAGAAAAGTTAAAACAAAACATCTACATATCGTAGACAGGCTCAAGGATGAATGCTGCACATGGTCAAGGACTCTTTCTCTAGCTTGTCATATCTCAAAAGTTTATTTCTTGAGCCTGTCAATATATATATATAAATTCACAGCTTAAATATCTAATATTTCGCTAGCTTTCTACCATTTCATTCTTTATATTTTAGAACCATCCATTTTCTACTAGCGCCACTAAAGAGCATATAACGTGCAATATGAAATTCTCACAACCAACTTCTCCCACGTTATTTTCATAAGTGCTACTTCCACTTATGGAATATATTTCTCTATTAGTCTGCATATACTTCAGTAAGCCATAAATAACAACACTGTTTTACTATTTCTGTGTCTTCTGTGTCTTTGTGATGTCGGTCTGAGTAAGCATGCAGAAACATCCTAATAGCAGAGTGTTAAACCTATCTTCTATAGTTCTAGCAGTTCTTTTTTGTTCTTTTTAAGGGAAAACAGAAGGCCAAAAAAGTTTGAGTAAATAAACGAGACTGTCACTGGAAGTCCCATTGCTGGGAAGTTCAGATTGATGGATAAACAGAGGTTGTTTAATCCTAATACACTATAATCTTTTCTTTTTTTTTTTTTGAGGTAAACTCAATACAATAAAATTTGTTTTAAGATGTTAAATAATCATGACAAATGGGATGAAGAAGAATCTTACCTTTACTGCAACTGTATGTATAGCATGCGGCATAACCACCATCACCAGCTCGTATATCAGCTTCAGCAGCTCGTCCAATAATGCCAGCAGCTGCACTCAAACCAGCTCCAACAGACAAATGGACATTCCCACTAAATGTTTTAATTGCACTGTCACTCCTCAGCACAATTATAAAGTCAGTGAATTCACCTCCAGCCTGGTAAAATTATAGTAGTTAAAAAAGTGCACCTCTTGGATATACATATCAGTCATTACATGCCAGTTAGAACAATTTTGTTTTAAAAAACATTTCCCTCAGGATTGCTCAAACCAGTTTCCCTGAACCAAAGAAATTTCTTTCAGCCAAAAACTTTTAGGTGGCTTTCAAGAATAGCATTTTTAAATCAAGAGCAAGTATAAGATGAAAATCATAATATCCACTAAGAAAAAAGGTTGGGATGGTAGGTGCTCACGGACAATCATACAAGGCCCCTCTTTATGCTAATCACTCATGTCATACACACATGGAAAAACCCACAGCACATATTTCTGAAAACTTAGGAATTTTGCAAAAGAACACTCCATAATAAAACCAGGAAGTATAAAAGACTTATTGCTCCTTTCCTCAGAAAGTGAACCGAAAAACAAAAAGTAAAATAAGCTATCAATCAAAAAAAATTTAAGGAAACATGTTCTTCAACTGTCTAACAAGCTAAGAAGCATACTTTCCATGAATAAAGTAACTCTACCTGTGCTCCCCAGCCAATGCCAAAGGTAGAGATGGCAGATGGTGGAGACCATGATCCATCTTCTTTTCGGGCAACAACAAGTCCTGTCCCAACATTATAGGTCACCATGACTCCAACCTTTGCAACAGTAAGAATTGCAAGGCCTTTTGCTTGTCTTAAGATAGCATCTGGTATGGACTTTTCAGGCCTCAAAGAGCCAACCTGAGAAATGATAAAATAGTTTGATATGAATCATATAAGAATTTGGGAATCAAATAAACAGTCAGTGAATGATCGAGAAACTTCACCAACCATCTATTCTTACCTATTCATTCAACCAAGGAAAAAGAGAAGGTGGTCATCACCAAAGAATGAACTAAACTATATACTTTCAAGTAACAAAATACAAGCTTATGAAAAATAATAACGCCCTTTGATTTTTTTTAACATATAATGTTTTTTTTTTTTTAGTATAGGCAATTTAATGGGTTATCTGAATTAAGGGAATCAATAAGGTTAATCTTAAAAGGATATATTAGGAAGTGATTTATTACCTTATGGTAACTGGAAATAGTGTTTGCAGCCTTATAAATCTCATATTCCATGGATTGTCCCCATGGAAAATTAAGCCATGATCTCAAAGTACTGAGATCTGTCAAATCATGGGTCGGCATCTGAGCAGCACGACTGACTTGGTTCATTAAGAATGACTGAACAGGTTCAAGCCTCACACAGCAAACATCACAAACACGTTGTGGATTGCCAGTCCGGAACTTTGTAGGCAATAAACTCCTTCCTTTTGAGCATCCATTGCAGAATATCCCTCCACAAAAACGGCAGTGATGCCTGGAACGTAAAATAGGATGAAATCTCAAATTACATAGCATGCAAGCAGAAGCTCCACTGTCTGATAACCATTTTGGTGGTTCTGCTTCCAGAATTTCCCTAATGTTACCAAGGTTAGCTTCCGAAAGAGTTTCAGCCATCTCTTTCCAAGCTTGGTCAAGAACATGATTTGATAACCAGGAAACTCTACATCGACGAGCATCACTTGACGAAATAGTACTCACTTTTTCCCTAGCAGCAACTAACATCTCACTGAACACATCCCACATGGTCAGCTCCTTATGTTCTCCAGAAAACCAATCCCAAGCCAAGTCTCGATCAGGAAAACATCCTCCATTGTCAGAGATTCCACTACTCTGCTTTTCAGATTCAGTTGTTTCCAATGCCGGGACAGAAACAGGTATCCAGACCCCAGTTTCTTCAGAAACTGGTGTATCATAGTAAAATAACTTACCATTGTTCTGACGGTGAGCAGCTGAAACAACTTGTGCATCATTGAATCCTTTACTTCGAGGTGTTTTGCTTTCCAATGGCAACTTCTGCTCTTGCATGATGCCATCCCTTTGTACAAGGTTATTATTTTCTGTGTCTTCCACCACTTCTTCAGGAGCCTGCCATTTAGGAACTCAAATCATTCTCTTATCAAGCAGGTATAAGCCAAGTCTAATAACAGGAAACATTAAATGCTAAAAATGTGCAATGAACGATGTCAAGGAGTGAAGAGCAAATAGGAGAAAATAACAAACGAACGTGAAGACCTTGGATCTGAAAAATTAATCTAAAATTCTCAAGTCAATTAAATAATAATCATTAGTTTATGTCGATAACCATCTTAGAGGTGCTCTTTGTATACACAATAAGTATGAAAAGAAAATGCCTACCATAACAGGAATTCATAAAATGTATAGTGGAGCCAAATAAATTTCGGAAATAACTCTTGATCTCCTAAAACTAATATTTCCTAAATAAGCAAAATATTCCTAACAGTATATAACTAAAAAAAAATACCAAAGTTGGATAATTATTCTTACAATATTTCCAAATGTCGTAAATCTTCCATTTTAGTGTCTTCTCATTCTCCATTAGTGTGACATGAGAATCTTTCCTATAGGTATAAAATGGAGATTATATCGCTATTGCATCTCGCTCACAGAATTAGATAATTATTTTGACAATATTTCTTAGTATTATAATTCTTCTATAGTCGTGTCTTTTCATTCTCTGTTAGTATGTCAGGGGGAATCTTTCATATAGGTATAACTGAAAACCACATAGTTGCTCCATCACACTTATGTGAAGACACAACTTAGCAGGCACAAACACAGCCAAAAACTGACGATCTAATCTAAAAACTCAAACAAGATGAACTAAAGCCTACATGACTGCTAGTAGAAAGTCAAGGAATATGATTCAAAGCCTAAAATGATCTGTTTAAACTTGGTTTCAGTATATTAAATATTAAAGATTTGTGTGGTTAGACCTAAATTACCATGACAGTTCAGGCAGTTGTGCATGGTTCAAATCAAGGAGAATATCAGCTACAAATAAATTCTCCAAGTTAAGACATCTAATTATCATTGAATAATCGGGGGGGGGGGGCCACAACTAAAAAAGAAATATAGCCCTTTCAAAACCATCATCAAATTTTTTGACAAGGATTGACCCCTTGCATTTGGTCGGCAAAACCTCAACATGAATCTCCAAGATCTAGAACGTAGAACGCAAGGAGGTTTTTTAGGTTCTAGGGAAGCTTTCCCTTGTGTTGAGAGCTTCAAGGACCAAACGGAATATGATACTTTAGGGCCACCGTTGCACCCCAAGGCCATCAAAATGGATCAGTTCTGTATTCATCCTAGAGACAAATTTGAAGACCTATAATCAGACTTATAATTACTCCAAAGCTCTTCCTGAAGTCATATAATTCCTAATAGCATATACTAGAAATCAGATACATGTTCTTTATATCCCATAAATTTCTTGAAAGTTTGTATTCAAAGATTCTCCAGAAATTTCACTCATCTACTCATGAAGTATCCATTTGTATAGACTATCCTCTGCAAGGAGTATAACCCAAAATGAAGAAAAGAAAAAAAAAACTGAGATAGCCAACATAAATTCACCAAACAAATTTCTTAGCTTTTTACATGAAGCAGAAAGGTTTAAATGTTACATTTTCATTCTTTTATTAATTGTTTAACAACCCGTGGAACTTCTAGTTCCTTTTCATTTATTCTGTAACAGAACATACATAAGACCCTAAAGTCAAACGCAACTTCTCCATTTACTGCTTTGCACTTTCTGGAAAACAGTGGGAAACATGTTAAAAACACATGATTAGAAGTTATCACTTTCTATTGCTTTCGCGACTACCAAACCGACGATAACAAGTAAACGATCAGGTATAATTTAGAAAGAACAGGAACAGAAAAAGAGAGAAAGAGAGAGGAGAACTACCGAGGGATGGATAAACTTAGGTTTGATGTCTTCGAGCTCAATTCTAGGGTATCGTACGTCTCCCTCCATCGAAGGAGCTTCACTTGAAAGTTCTCTCTCTCTTTTTTTTTTTTTTTAAGGTGGGTTTTGGGTTTGAAAGGAGAACACAGGGAACAGGATACCGTACCCTGTTTTACACGGGATACGGACTCCCTGTTATTAAAGAAAAAAAAATATTATTATTTTTTTATTTTTAAAACATTCAAAAACTAAATCCAGTGTTTAATAATACAGAATAATTCAAATTTCTAAATTTTAAATAACTGAGAAAATCAAAGTCTTCATTTATTAAACTGCCAAATTTATGAATTTATTAATATTATAATATTTTATTCAAAAATATATAGGAAAATTTTTTAGAGTAATTATTTTTAAAATAAAAATGATAATATGTACAAAATAATAATAATAATAATGAAATTCTTATATAAAAATAGAATGTAAATTATTTCCAGCAAAAAAAAAAAGTGGTTATTAATTACCAAAAATGCGGATATTATTATCCAAATTTGGAAGAGACATAATCGAAAAGAGAGATGGGGAAAAGTGATGGGTTGAATTGACTTTACCTGGCCTAAAATTTCTGTATATTAGTCAATTTTTTTTTTATTTATAATTTTATAATTATTTTATAAATATATTTATAATACTTGAATTAACAAAATAATTTATTAATTAAACTGTATTCATCAATAAATTAATTAAAATTTTTAAAGAAACATAAAATTATAGAATTTATTATTTTATAAATTTATAATATTTAATTTAATAAAATAATTTATTGATAAGATTTGAATAATCACATTAAATTTAGTAATAATAGATTTATTAAATTTTAATTAAAATAATGGCAGATGAGCTTCGACGTCTCTGATTGGCTGTGACCATAACGCTGTTCACAACCCCCGTAACCTGAAAAGCTGCCTCCAATAAAATCTCTATCCACAATCGCCACAAAACTATGACCATCTACGTGGCGGCAAATCAATCCATGTGCGCATTACGCACCCACTTTCTCCCTCTAATCTCCGCGGTTTTCTACTCGTTTCCTCTGTGCTCAACCCTCTATCTTCTCTCTCCGGGTTATAACACAAAAAATCTCTGGTTTTCTTTTTATTTTTTTGGTTTTAAAATTTTTGGTTTAGGTTGTTAAATAAAGAAGCCCTATTTCCATATGCTTTGTTGCAACGTTCTTACTCTGGATTTTATTTTTCACTAAGAGCTTTTTCTGTTGGAATCAATATTAAGCTTTAGTTTCATGTTTTTAAGGTCTTTACTTAAAAAGCCGAGAATTTTATTATTTTTAACGTAACTATATCAAACCCTAATATTGAGCTTTGGAAAAGTTTAAGGTTTTTACTTGTTTGATTGGACTGTGATTCTACGGTTTCTGGGTAGTCTGAGCTCTAAGGTCAATCTTTTGGGCTTGAAAAGAATTGAAGTTGTGAATAAGCTCTGCCTTTTTGAGCTGAAACTCAAGTTGCTTACCCTATTTATATATATATATATATGTATATATAAACACTCGATTTTATATTTACGAGTTTCTAAATTTAAACCATAGTCTTGGTTTCTTTCCTACTATTGCCTCTGCAACTACTTTCAGCTGATACAAAGTGTTTTTGGGTTGGAGCTCGATTTATACAGCAGTGAGCTTCGATATTTCCGTCAAAATATTCATACTTGGTTTGATTGTTTTGAACAATCCTGTTCTTACTAGTTAATTAGATGGAAATATATTGTTAACTTCGTAGGAGGATTTGAGTTCTTCACAAGATGTCTGTAGAGAGATCTTTCGAAGCATGGGAGGAGGTTCAGCGGCATGGGCAAGACTTAGCGGACAGGCTTGCCCAGGGTTTTACTGGTTTGATTCAATCTCATATAAACCCTCATTCTTTTCCATGGCCGACACCACAAAAGTCGAGTCTCTTTGATCTTGAGTTTCCCAGTCAAAATTTGGTTAAAAGGGATTTCGGGGTCGCCATTGATCATTCAGGGA
>NW_019014615.1:447952-459335 GCF_000150535.2 Carica papaya | reverse complement strand
AAGATAAACAAATTCCTCCTTCGGCCTGTAGTTAGTGTTACTCTTCCCACTGACAATCTCCAAAGCAACAACCCCAAAGCTATAAACATCTGCCTTGTCAGTCAAGTAACCTCTCATCGCATATTCAGGTGCCATGTATCCGCTGAATTTATTAACAAAAACAAAAGCATGAACAATGTAAGCGCTCTGAGCCATTACCAATTAGAGTTAGAAGGAACTGACAACCATTATCAAATGAAATGAAAATTGGAACTCTTTTGATTAGTCAAAAATTGCATTTCAATCCAAGAGACATTTCAGAATCCACCCATCCCCTTATTAATGCTACTATTTTCAAATACAAAATTCCAATGTGCCTACCCTGTGCAGCTGTGCAGAACCCATGTTGATTTCATCTATATATGCCATCTCAGAGCAGAAAACTTCAATCAGAGAGAGAGAAGAAAAAGAGATTTACATTGTTCCCGCTATCCGTGTGCTGATATGTGTGTTCTCTTCTTCATCTAACTTGGCTAACCCAAAGTCAGATATCTTAGCATTAAGGCCCTTGTCTAGAAGCACATTGGTTGCTTTTATGTCCCTGTGAACAATTTTCAACCTAGATTCCTGATGAAGATAGGCTAAACCCTTTGCTATTCCCAAGCATATTTTCATCCTTGTAGGCCAGTCCAAATGAAGACGTTGTTCATCACGACCTAAAACAGAACATCAGATGGTAGAAGGCAGTTCAGTCATCATTCTGAATCAAAAAGTTACATACACTAGGGTTTAAGGTGTTAGCCTATTACCGAAGAGTGCCCGTGCAAGACTGTTATTCTCCATGTATTCATACACAAGCAACAACTGGTTTCCTTCAATACAACAGCCATAAAGCCTCACAAGATTTGGGTGTTGCAATGCTGATATCATGCCTATCTCATTGACAAATTCACGGTTCCCTTGTTTTGATTTGGAGGATAACTGTTTAACAGCAATTATTGCACCATCTGACAGAACACCCTGAAATCAAGCAAGGGTAGTGTTTCAGAAAGACATACAAAGACAATCCTGTTTTATTCCACTTTTGGCATTGTTAGGTTTATACTCCATATAATCAAATCAATGAAATACATAAGCAGACTTGCGCAACAGAATGAATAGTATGAAACGTCCATTATTACCTTGTAAACTGGCCCGAAGCCTCCTTCACCTATCTTGTTTTCAGGGTGGAAATTCTTTGTAGCAAATTTAATTTGCTTCAAAGTGAAATAACCCGTTTGAAGGTCCAGCCCACGAAGTTCTGCAACAAGAAGAACGCAAAGATTAGTCAAACAGGTTGAAAATTAAAACCAGCACTAAACCAGCTAAACAAGGAACTTTCAGTTATTCTTTCGAAGATTGGTCTACATGACCTTAAAACAAGTCAATGAGAAGCAGACATGATCAACTTATCCAGAGTAAGTGTTACTTGCAGAATTAACAATATGCAAGGGACAAATACTAATTGTGAATGATTTTCCTGTTTTAGTAGCCTTACCGTTATCTTCAGGTTCTTTCCCGCCCAAGTATCCTTTCATTCGAAGGACTACCAAAAACAATCCAAGAACTATGCATGAAGCAGCTACAATACCAACAATTGCTCCAACTGATAACCCTCCAGTGTCAACCTTGAAGTCTAAAAGCAGAAAGCCAATTACTAAAACAAAAAATTTATGAACAGAAGAGTAAGATCCTTGCAGATAAGACAGGCTTACTTGGTGTTATAGTTATAGCAGATATAAGAGGTCCGTAGACCCCTCTGTCAGGAATGGCATTAGTTCCTTTTCCTGCCCAGTACAAGTGGATCTCCAAAGTGCTACCATTGACATGAATGTTATCAAAAGTCTCAGTGATGCCCTTACCAACACCGCCAGCTCGCTCCGCAATATTAAAATCCTTATGAACTAAATTCCCCTGTGGAAAATTGGAGGTTAAATCATTATGAATTAAATTCCTGTGGAAAACTGGAGTTAGAATTTTACCGGTTTAAGCCAAACTAAATAGTTTCAACTTTCCGAAAGCAAAACAGTCTTTTAAAGAATGCAAGTCAATGAAAAATTTGCATATTAGCAATGAAAATGTAAAACACCTCTCTTTTTCCTTTGTTACTCACTTGAATTGACATATCAAATACACGCTTTCCGAGGCTGCTAAATGTCTCATTATTAGAAAACATAATTTCAGCAAAGTGAAGCCGGACTTTATAACTGCCTTTACGCATGCACAGGCCATAATAGTTGAGTGAATGGGGTGCAACACGAGCAGATTATAGTAATCCGGACTGTCACATCAGACCAAATACATTGATGCAATAAACTGTCCATATCTTTGGCCACGAACAGTCCTGTACTGCTGTAGCCCCATGTTGAAGTTGAAGCAAAGTCTGATGGGCCCTCTTTGTTCAAGTCCTCCTCGTAATTATTTCCATCAACTTTTACACTGCCTCCTCCACAATTAATAAACAAGGAATGATCTGCAAATATCATGATGTTTGAATAATTGAGAACTTCATTCAGATCAGAGATCTTTCTTAATTCATCAAAATAATAGCTTAGATGTGTGCACATGTACTCACGTTTTGCATCATCAGAGCAAGGAAGGTCCTTTCTTAAGCACCACGAAACCCTGTGGATTGGAAACTTCAAGTGAGTAAATCATTTATATATGTAGACATTATATAGGCAAACAAAGTTAAATATAAAGCCAGTTAGCAAAGAACTCACGAGTTGTCTGTCAAGGATGAGTAAGCTGAGACTAAGTTCCTGTTAAGTGAAAGGGAGAGAGAAGATTAGAAGAAAACATAAGAACTGTGAGCATAAAACCACTGGATAAATAGATGCTTACACACTCATTTGTCTGCAATTAATTTGAGGAGCATTTGTAAAATTGTTGTAAGACAAATCCCTGCAGTAGTTTGTTTGTCATGCATTTGTACAAATATGGGAAAAAATTACTGGAATTTGCATTCTTGATCACCTTGGTTTAAAGAGAGATTCAAAGGGAATAAATTATGAAATTAAGCAAACAAATAACTTTACAGAAAAATCGAGGTACAATATGGCTCTGAGGATTGACTTACATGTTATTTTTGTTGTCCAATATAAATCCAGGAACTTGTCCAGTCAGTGAGTTATTATTCAAAAACCTAAAGCAAATAGAAAATAAAAAATAAAAAAATAAAAATCTCATTCTATGGTTCGAAAAGCAACTAAATGAAGATACAAGCTAGAGAAATTAGAAAAAATAGAAAAGTAACAAACACAAGAGGTTCAAGTGCTTGGCCTGATATATGAAATAGACTTACATAAAATCTACTGCCGTCAAGCTCTCAAATGTTCTTGGAATTGGACCAGTCAACTTGTTGAAGCTCAGGTCCCTACAATTTGAGAACAAAAAGATACATGTCAGAGTAATCGGAAACAACATTATCTCAATTAAGTGACAACCAGATGCTACTGCCAAAAAATTCCAGTTATCTTTTCTTCTCGGTATCGGTTATCTCATTCCTGACTGGCATTGCATGTTAAAAATAAGTGGAAAGGCTATTAACTTCAAAGATATGATAAAAGCTACTTACAAAACTTTTAAGCTAGTAATTTCACCAATGTAATCTGGGATTATCCCAGTAATTAAGCAATTCCTCAATACCCTGAGTCACATAGATAAAACTAGTCATTTGAAAAAGAAGGGAGCAGCAGAATGAACATTTAAAAGTCAAAAGGAAAATGTGTCTTGAAGAATATTGAGCCAAACTCACAGTTCTTCCATGTTTTTCATGTCCCGTAGATCAGGAAAAGTAGAAGGTGATTTAGTCAAATCAGATATCCTCCTGAACAGACAAAATACCAAAGAGAAAGATAGAGAGATCAATGTTTTCCCCATCTTGCACTTTACACCAATAATCAATACAGGTTGCTAAACTGATCACACTGAGTAGCCAGAGAAATTCTCTTACAAATCAGTTAAGTTCTTCAAGAGAGATATAGACAAAGGAATTGGGCCTTCCATGGACGTACCCTGCATATCCCTTTGACAGAGTAGTAGGCAAATAAATACGGCTTCCATACAGTTTATTCAAGAAGAAAAAGAAGAGAGAATGGCATACAAATGAAAATGGAAGACATCACTCACAATCTGGTAAGGTTGGTCCAGTTCCCAATGAAATCCGGTATCTTCCCAGAAAATGTATTTCCATCTATCCGACTGTAAAATTACTTAAATAAGGAGTTACTCTACTTAAATTTTCAAAGGTCCATGTCGCAGGGTAATATCTCATTACTTACAAATCACCTAAGCTCTTCAATTTGCTGAATGACTCGGGTATCGATCCTGTAAAATTGTTCGCAGAGAGAAGGCTGCAGGAATTCAAAGCAGTTAGTCATAAATTCACTCCATGTAATGCAAATTAATAGGGAACGTAAAAAGAATTTGATGGCAAATATCCATCTCTGATACTCATGCTTACTTCAGTTCCCGAAGAAATAACATGTAATATATCTACAAAAACTGGAATGTAAATGCAAATTGCATATTATCAAAATAGCGAGATTACATTTAAAGAAAAAAGAAAAGAAGAAACAGGAACTAAGAGAAAAAAGAAACTAGAATGATATCATGACGTTAAATAATAAAGCTGAACCGATTTTCATAAAATTTTAACTAAAACGAGAATAATATACTTTTCACTCCAATATCAAATAATAGAACTGAACTGATTTATCAAAAAAACTCGAAGGTCAAATAATAGAACTGAACTGATTTACCCAAATGTGAGAACAATATACATTAATAAACAAGAATCAAGGTAAAGACAGGATGTCTTACAGTCGGTTCAAGCGGTTCAAATTACCAAGGTTCGGAGGGAGGGATCCGCTAAGCTGGTTATCTTCCAGGACCCTGATGGTTTCAATTTAAGCTTCAATAAACAAATGCAGATTTAAAGTACATATTTTTATTTGGGTATAAAGCTCGATTTTCGTGACTTACAGCTCCTCCAATGTAGCAATATTGCCAATTTCAGAAGGAATTGATCCAGTAAGCTGGTTTCCCAAAAGAGACCTGTAGTGCGCCAATTGCCTAAACCATCAGATTTCTTCACCATCTAAATAATTGTTACATAAATTCTCAAAGTAAATAATCACTCACAAGATACGAAGGGGAAGTCTAGAAAAATTTCTAGGGATTGATCCATTAATGAAGTTGCGTGTAAGATCACTGTATAACAAAAGGAATGTCAGTCTCTTTAATTTTAGATTATCAAATGGAATCAGAGCAGTTTTACATACCAAAGAAACAGTGATGGTGGATTAACCTAAAAAAAAGAAAATCTGAAACAAAAGGAAATATATTTTATTAAATTCTTAATATAGAAATTTGAGAAAAGGCACTTACATTTCTTGTAGATGAGTGAGTTCTAAAAATTCTTCTGGTAAAGGTCCGGTTAAGTTAAGACCCTTGAGCAGCCTGTAATTTTTGAACAAATAAATACCAAAAATCACTAACCCTTAATATTTTTATATCAAAATCACTAAATCCTCAAAAATTCAAACTCAATTTATTAGCATATACAATTCAGAGTGCTCATATTAAGTTCAACAAGCGTACATATTTTTAATGTGGGATGGGGTATCACAATAATATTCTTATTAAAATAGTTGCAGATGATGTGATGAATTGAGAATTAAAAGTAATGGAAAAAAGAAGGACATACATATTAGTAACATGGCAAACTGTGCCATTACAGTTGCAATTGATGAGGCTTTGAAGATCTTTAGTAATGTTAAAATTCCATTGCTGATCATTGCAAGAAGTCAGGGTGGCAGTCACATTGTGACGCATTTTTCTGAATATTGTTTGAAGGGCTTTCACTGTTACAAGAAAATTTCATTACTAAGATGAGCATATAAAGACATAAGCATCAAAATTAATATCACAGTTACGAGGAAGTTTGAGTGTAAATTATGTTACAGATTAGAAAAGAACATGTTAGCAGAAAAAAGTCAGAAATTTTTGTAATGCCAATTGAAAAAAGTCATGGGCGGAGATGTCCATAATGGGGAACATGGAGACCCTTCAGAGGATAGAGTAGAGTTACGTTGACCAGCTAACTCAAGCATCATGGCCATAAAGATATTATCACATTATCCAAAATATATATATATATATATATATATATTTAAGTGTAAGCCATGTCCTTAGTTTGACTTTTCTCAAAAAAGAAGCTACAACAATACATTCAAAAATTATTTGTAGATCAATGAAAATATCAATTAGATGTTCCAAAGTCTTGCTTGTAGAAGGCGAGTGATCTTTTAATAAAAAAATTCAGAATCTTAAATCATAAATTCTTAAATCTATCAAAGTTAAATTATATCTTCAGTTTGACTATAAATTATTTTCGAAAGTGTACGACGAGAATGATCAAATCTGAAATGTTTTTTTTTTAATCTAAAACATGTTCACATTCAAAAATCGTATGCATTTACAGCTTCGTCAAAATGTTAAAATCATAATGCAATTATTTTTCTTCTCATAAAAAAATAAAAATCACAATAATTATAAGTAGTAATAATATTACTATTTTTTTTTATCTTTATTCATCTCTATTAAGATATAAGTACGAGTCAAATTGTACTCTTGCGTATTTTCTTCTTAAGAGTTGATTATATTTTTATTAATATATAAATATTATTCAATTATTAAAATTTATAAATTTTTTGCAATTATTTTCCATCTCTAATATTTTCGGATTAGCAATTTTTAATGCTCTAATGGATCCATATAATTTCTGCCTTTTTCAATATTTCTCTTTTCCTTGGTCACTTCTTTTCAAAAGGGAGAAAGACAAAAGCAAGAACACTTACTAGATATTAAAGTTTAGGACATATGATTGAACCCAGAAAACATTAGAAAATAATAATAAAGTAAAATTCATTTGCCAGTTAATACCACTATTCTTTGTCATGGAGCAGGGAAGGCATTAGCTTCCTTCCATGATCCATAAGGTCTTAATGATAACATGTACCATCAACCAAAATTGACATGACCATGATGATTCAGTATATATCATAATAAAATTAAACCAGAAATTTTTACTCTCACTCGATAACACAATAATTTAAAAAATTATGTGATCAACTTTTATACGAATATACACATGAAATACATTTTCACTTCAACTCACAATTTTATAAAAAAATAAATAAACGTATTAACTATTCAGTTAAGAAAGAATTAATCAAATTCAAATTGTTAATAATGAGCAACTTGATCATTTGGACGCGGAATTGGAATACGACATGTGTGAACAATAGTGCCGTGGGTGAGACAAGAAATATGTCAAGATCCATCCTATGAGATGATCACATGGATGACTCTGCTTTTTTTTTTCTTTATAGAAATCATAAATGTGAATATTCAAATGGAAGGACACAAGCAAGGACCCTACCTGAAACTAAAGGCTAAATTCTGATCATGCATGAAAATGACTAAATCAAAGTCTAGCATTCAGTCCTTATCCTAATTCTGTAACATGACAAACGAAAGTGCTTCTTTTATGTATTAATTACATGATGGCTATGAAAAGGACATTAATTTCAGACTAATGCTGTACTCTACAACTTGATAAAGGAATCAGATCCAGAGAAACATTTGATCATCTAGGTAATTTTCTTTCTTCTTTTTTTACTTTGTTTTCTTGTTTTAAACCAAAGATCCAGAGAACCATTTCATCATCTGGGTAATTTTCTTTCTTCTTTTTGTACTTTGTGTTCTTGTTTTAAACCAAAAATATAATACCAAAAAGAGAGGGAAAGAAAAGGTTGAAGTTATATGTATCCTTCTTTTTCTGGGTAACCAAACAGAGGCTCGATAAATCTGTGAAGCCAGTGGTGAACAAAGAATTCCTTTTAAACTTGAAAGAAATTGAAAAGAATTTCTTCTTTGCCATTGCTTTTTTGTGATCAATCGAATCGGGTATGATATTGAATAAAAAAGCAGCACTCAAAAACTTTGGACTTTTGTCTTTTCCACTCATTTTCTCGGACTCCAATCAAACGGATAATAACAACTCATCCGACCTCAAAAGCAAAAGCTCCAAGATTCAAAAGCAAAACGCACCTAACTTTCTTGCCCTCATGTGGAATAAATATCTTACTTTTCTGGAGTGTTGTATTACATGCCCTGTATTTTCTTAGAAGCCAAACAGACAGAGGTTTTTTTTTTTCTGGGTCCTACTAGCCAAACTAATCTATGAAAATTTGTTTTTCTTCTTCATTTTTCACTTCAGATTATTTATTTCCACTTGAAAAAAGAGAAATATACTGTAAGATACTATCTCCTAGAAACCAAAATCACTGTCTAAAAGCTCCAATAAGCTTAAATGACAAAATTCTCTGTTCTTTTCCCTCAAATTCTAGGCAACCAAACAGAACAATCATGCTCATATATTATTACAAAGCAAAAACTAAGACATTTAAAACTAAATAGGCCAAAATAAGCAATGAACTCTGAGCATACAGAAACATTAAGATCTATTGAACTCCAAACAAAAAACCTTTTCTCTTTTCACGGTCTCTGGGTACCAAAAACCAATTTGTTGAGACAAAATCGAAACAGAGCAAAGAAAACCAAACCCAGGAAATCAAAGCTGCCAAAGATAGTAAAAATATTAAATTTCAGGTCATACCTTCTTCATCTGGCAAGGGTTGAGCCTCTGAACCCTGAGTTGTGAAGCAACTCAAAATAACAGAGCTGAAAACAAGAAGAAAGACAACCTTGTTGACAGAGAAAACAAAACCCATGACTCTTCCTGTCTCCTTCTTTCACTCTCTCTGACTCTGCTTGATAGTTTCAAAGCCTTCAGTACAAGAACCGAATCACTGGAAAACAAAAAAGCAGTAACAAGAAAAGACAAAGATAGCAGCGAAAAGAACTAAGTTCCCTTTTCTCCAACTTGTCTTGTTTGTCTTCTCTCTTATTCTTGAGAGGAAAAATGAAATGGTAATAATGGAGGGTGGGGGGAAAGAGATCGAGTTCAAAGTTAAACAGCCCCGAGTAGGAACTTTCTTCTTTTAATTTTCTTAATGGGTAACTTTTGAATGTTCAAAGATCAAATTTGGAAGTGGGTAACTGCAAAAACAAAGAAATGAATATGGGTGCGTGGAAACTTGGAATCGTAAATTTTAAGAAGCCGCCGATAAGGATTTTCGTACACCAGCAGGCCGCGGTTTATGATGCGCTATACTCAGTTTTTCATACGTGTATATGTATATTTTTCGCCAATATACTTTAACGTTTATAATATTTTATAGAGTCAAGGGAACCCATCTCTTTTTTACTTTATGAAATTATTTTATTCCCTCAATTTTTCACATTTTTAAAAAATTTTCTTTACAATTTCATCTTTGAATTCATAAAATATTTTTAACTCATTATATTTTATATAATTATAAAAGTAAAATTTAACCAAATGTTATATCTTTATTTTTTGAAATAATTTTTAATTACATAGATAAAGTTGAAAAACTATTCAAAAAATTTAATTTAAATAATAATTCGATAAATTTAATTATCTTATTTTTTATAAGTATAAAAAGTTAGAAACCAACATTAATCTCATTTATAATTACAGAATTAATAAGTAGTTAAAAAATGAATCTATTATTGATTATAATTTTTAAATATAAAATGAGTTTAAATAATACTAAAAATCAGAATTTGTAATAACTTGAATTATTCAGAAAAAAATAAATAGATAAATAAATATGTAAAGACCCGAAACTTAAAAGAAAATAAATTTATAATTTAAATACGGAAGTGATTAATAAAGTTAGAGTTTACATTCCTTACACAATAATTTTGAATGCCTAATAGGGATACGAGAATATCCCTTTTAAAAGATAAACGAAATTAAAGAAATAAAATGAAAAGCGAACAACTAAATATCCTAAAACAACCTTCACTAGCACTTGAAGGGAGTTTAGATAGTAAACTACTCACAACCCTCTTGCTGACCGGGATTTGGATCTTGATCATTTTGATCTAAAATAGTTAATGAAATGGTGAATTACACTAACCCTATAAAAATATTACACTAATCACATATATGGAAAACCGAAGATTGGTAAAAATCGTAAAACAACTAATAAAGTATTTAATTTGAATAAATTCATTTAATATAAAGAAGATCGTTTATTCTGTACTTACCGTAATAAATTTTTCAAAAACAACCTATGAATACCCATATTCATACCACTTTTTATTTTTACGCATAAGAGAAAAATAATAAGTTTTCCTTTTTACTTGCTTACTGGTACCCTTGGCCGGTCCATAGGGATATTTTTCTACTTGTGAACCAAATATTTAATTTTAACAATTAACCAGCCGTCCCCATACCCTGCCCGGTAATGAGCACCAAATATTTCATCACCTCTATATCTCGTCCGGTATGAGAGTGAACCATATCTTTTAAACTTTTCGATATGGGACTTCCCAACCTAGTTCGACTGAGGTAACATTCACAGTAGGGTTCCCTATGTACCAGACCCGTCCGTCCTTTTTCTGAGTACCCAGTAAGACTTTCATATAAAAATTCTTATTAATAAACAACCAATCACGCATACCAATATCTCATATTATATTCATAGGTCAATTAAACTAATATAATGCTGACGATATATAACCGAATAAACCAGATGAATCGAAAAGGCTATAGAAAATATAAATTAAGAGTATATATCATATAATAACAAGCAAATAAGGTAGTACAAAAAAAATAAATAAGAAATCGGAAAAATCGTGAACTAACCGGTTCTATCTACACTAGTAACCTGTAATTATTTTTAGGGTTCTCTAATTTTTCATAAAAATACAAAATTATACATCGTTAAGTCTCAATTTATCGTAACAGAGAATAGGGTGAGGGATCCTTACCTGGATCAGTGTTTCGAGATGTTGCGCTGTTTATTACGTCTCTTAACGGATACCAGATTTCCTGACTTTTGTTTGTAGAAATTCAAAATATTCATCACATACCTAAAAATACCCCAAAAGTCTAAAATTGGCATCTAAAACTCTTTCCGGTCAATTTTTGGGTTCCGGCACGGCAGCGTCGCCGTGCTCCAGCTCTGGCTCCACCGCCCACCACGGTGGTTCACCTCAGCCTAGCCGATTTTGGCTGATTTTTGTCTGGTTTGGCCAATTTTTGTTGTATCCTTATAGAAAAACACGTTAAGGGCCTCGGTTGTCCAGGAAATCATAAAAAAACTAAATCTATCGGCGGGGAAACCTCTAGGTGTAGCAGCTCTGCCGGTTCTCCTTCGCGATTGAGGTTTTTTCCTCAACTACACTGCACAGAAAAGGACGG
>NW_019014615.1:387275-409869 GCF_000150535.2 Carica papaya | reverse complement strand
CTTCGTTTTTATTGGTAAATAAATTATTGTTTGATTAATTACTTAAAATAAATTGATTAAGACCGACCAGTTTCAAAGTATATATATAATTAGTTAATCATCGTTAATTATTGTTATATGACGTTTTTTTTAAATGCTAAATTTTCTTATATTTTCTAATTGAAAATGTTGTATTTCAAAAAATGACTTTAATTAATTAATTTATTAATAATAATTGATATAATATTTTTTTTAGAATGATGATAAGAAAGGAAATAGCAAAGTTGGCGCCAGCAATTCGTACTAAATACTATAATGACATTTATGACATTGACTCAACACAATTTATAGCGACTAGTGGCAGTAGTAGTAGTATGTATTGACTGGTTGATACACTACCTCCTGTAACTGTATATAAAGTTTACAATGAATTACGCTAATAAAATGTGTCATTTTTTTATTTTCATAAAAATGTATAAATTTTAATTATTTATCATAATTCTTTTTAAATAATTTTCAATATTTTGTTAACTTTAAAATTTGTATATTAATTTATTTAAAAATATTTTAAGATAGTTTATGTAATTAAATAAAAATTTATAAATTGAGATAGTTTATCACAAATTACTTTTAATCTCAAAGCTGCATCAAGAGTCGATAACATTTTTTTAACAATAAAAATTTTTAGATCAATTGTTATATTTATATTATAACTGATAAAATATAGTCTCTACGAATATTTATTTAATACAAAAGTATAATATATTTATTTAATTTAACTCAATTTGATTAATATCTATGAATATTTATTTAGTACATAGGTATAATATCTTTGTTAAATTTAATTCAGTTTAATTATTGCATATTTATTAAATTAATTTATCGATTTTACTGAATAAATATTATAAATCAATCACTATTAACGCATAATATATCTACAAAATAACGAATTCTACGTTATCAGTTAAGTTAATAACATATAATTCATATGAAGATACACATAAATTTTAACTTATGTAAGCGTGTAAGTTCAAATCGAGCTACGTCCGTGTATGTATTTTTTATAACGTTGGTTATGCTGTTTTTTTAATAAAATATTTATTGTCTTTTTATTGATGCATAAAATGTTATCGAATTATTAAAATTATAAATTTTTACTTAAAAATGGTTATATAATATTTATTATATAATTGATATCTCAAATCCGAAACCTATTATATATTCTATGATGAGTATGAAAAAACCTAATGTACTTAGTGTCAATTAAATATGGTTCACCTGTTCATAAAGTATGTCACCTTAGAACTCTATTTATATATTATTTATATATGTACCATCTCTCTCTTCATTATTTATATGTAACTCTATATATAGATTATTTATATACGCATCCATCTCTCTCTTTATTATTTATATGTAGCTCTATCGATCACATCTCCTTCACATGCATGGTAAATTCAATATATATATAAATATAATATTGTATTTGTAGGCATCGCATTCACATGCATGCATGGTAAATCTATATGTTTGGGTTTTTGATTTTTCTATAAACATTAATTTCAAATCAAATTACAAAACTATTTTGTTTTTTGTTTTTTTTTTCCATATCTATAAAATTTTCTAAGAATTAATTAAAAAGAAAAAAGAAAGGAAAATTATTAGAATTATAAATTTATAAGAAAAATATAATATGTATATTAAAAAATTAAATTGAAAATAAAGGTAAACAAAAACAAGAACTTGCACGATTGACACAGTAAATTTGATTCTTTCAACAATTACGCGTCACGTTAAATCAAGAAAAAAGTTATAAAGAAAAAGGATTTTTTATTTTTTATTTAAAAAAAATTAATTTATATATTTGAAATTTTAATTTTTTTTAAGTAAAACGACTTAAGGTAGTGCAAGTTGCAGTTCTTAAATTTCATGGTAGAGTGTGTTGAGTTCAAAACTTGTGCTCCTCTTTCTCACCCTTCAAGATCTGTCCGCCGTTCTCTCTCAGAAAACAAAAATCTCAGCAGGGAGTTTTGTTTCCTTTTGCAGTCTCATCTCTTTCGAACAACTTTCAACTTTTCACTCTCGGTAATCGAAGAAATCCCTCACCATTTTTGTCCCTTTCTCTGTAAATGTTGAAAACAAGGAAGACGGTGAACTTCTCTCGATGTCTGTTTTACTTCTTGCTTGCATTTTGCTTCTTCGATTTCGTCTCTGCAGCCACTCTCGCAGAAGATGAAGGTAAGAGAAACATCGGAAAAAACGGAGCATAATTTATATGTTTCACCCTTTCTCTGCTTCTGAACTTCATTTTAAATTACCTGTGAAGAAAATCAAGGTTGTGTAAATAGGTCGTGAGAAGTTTATATATGTATGTGTGTGTGTATATATATATATAGTCTATACTCCAACCAGATAGAAGCAATCATTAATGGTAATTTATGTTTTCTGAAATATACAGTTCAAGCTTTAAAAGACATAGCGAGAACCATGGGGAAGACGGATTGGGATTTTAGAGTAGACCCTTGCAGTGGAGAGGCCGGTTGGGTCACTCCGAACCCGGTCCAAGGACTAGAGAATGCGGTCACCTGTAACTGCAGCGACGCCAACAATACTCTGTGTCACGTCGTTAGTATGTAAGTCCACTAATTTTCCCCATTTTACACCAAAATAATTATACGTCTTATTTTTATTTTAATTTTTTGAATTCACTTGTTTTTTTTTTTTTAAGATATTTATTAAATTTTTTTGAAGGATTTGTAGATTTAAGTTTTAGAAACTAAACAAAAAAAGGGAAGAGAAATTGTGTTTTAATGGAAGCTGTATGAATGGCTAATGAAAACAAAGTAAACGTGCATCAACACTGAAGTCTAGTTGTCTGTGTGTACGTACATATTAAAAAGATAATGTACAAAATTTGTCAACCCGACAATCTAAGTACGTATTTTTTCTTGGTTCATAATAATATACAAAAATAACCAACCTGACAAATCCATCATTATTGACTTTTGACATCAGCTCCAACTCGTTCCTTTCCCCCTATATTTTATTTAATTATATGGGTTTCATAATTGGGTTTGAGATAAGAATATTTTTTAGTTTTTAGTATTTAAGTAAAGTTTATATGTCTTTATTTATGGAATTAAATAACACAGTTAACAATAAATAAAGAAAATGATTATTTTAGTATTTTTTACAAAATTATTTTGTTTTGTTTTAAATATATAACTTTTATGAATAAAAACACCGATGATAAGCCGATTCACAAACGCAAAAAATCATTCACATAATCTTAATATAATGATAAAAAGAATATTATTCTATATGAATTGTGTGTCAAGTATTAAAATTATAAAAAAATTTATTATTATATAAAAATTAAATAGATTTAATCAAAAATAAAATAATTAAATTAAAAAAACTATCAATATAAACGCATAGCAGTAATTGATTTCATATAAATTTTGAATATATTTGAGTTTTAGTTCTACAATCAATTTAATCTAATTTTAGTTGTTGAATATTCATAATATATGCTCAGTATTTCTCTTTATATTTCCTAAATCTAATCAATTAATAATTAATAATTTTTTATACTAATTATTAATTTGATTCAATTAAATTTTTAATAATTCAATTTCTGAATGTTAACTTGATTATATTAAAGTCTCGACTAATGTTTAATAATATATATTTAATTAATGAAATTTTATTTTTATTATTTTAAAATTATTAATCTAAATAAAATTATGAATTTGATAAATTCTTACCATTAAATTAAGTTCAATACTTTTTAAATTATAATAAGAAGAAAGTTGAAAATTAAACCACAAAGGTGCATTTGATTTAGACTCTGTTAATATCTTCTGCTAAAGAAAATTTAGCAGCAGATAATCGATTGAACAGCAACAATTAAAATTAAAAAACAGTTAATCATGTAATAATTAAACATAAATGTATGAAAAATTCCAAACACTAGCACTCGATTACGTCTCTCACCTTCTCCCTCCACCACCTCTCTGCTTTCCCGCTTCTTCTCTTCACCAGCTCTGCAGGTCCGCTTCTGCTCTCTGTTTCGGCTTCTTATCCCACTGCTCGGGTCGCGCTCCGCTTCACCAGCTTGCTTCGGCTGGCCGTAAAATCTGCTTTTCTCCACTCAGCTCGTTTCTACTCTGATGGATCCCAGTCAGAAGCTAAAAAAAATTAGTAGCAAAATTCTCTTCGGTGAGAATAAACCACAAGATTTTAGATTCAATAATCGCCTGCCTTCATTGCCGTTTCGGAAGAGTTTAAATACATAAAAATACAACTGCTAATTCCAACTTTTAAGCAGGATAATAGGAAAAAAAAAAAAAAACATGAAACTATGAAATAGGATAATGGCTTCTAACTGCTTGCTGAAAATGGGATAATGGTTTCAACTACTTGCTGATCGAGTCTACTGCAACTGCTAGTTTCCCACCTTTTACTGCTGAGATGCTTTGGGTGTGTAACATACTCTCCGGTCGCACTCGTCCTAAAGATCTGAATTGCAGCGGTGAACAGCTCGATGACTTCCGGTCGCGCTCACAGTGCTCTCCGCCGCCGCTCGCACTCCGGATCTCCTCTCTGGTCGCGCTCCGTCTCCGTACTCCACCAAGCTCTCATTGTAGGCGGAAGCGGCCAGAATCCCGCACACCTCTTCCTCCTGATCTCCTCCTTCGGCGTGCGCGACTCTTTCTCTTCTCTTCATCAGATCTGTACGCCTCTCCAAATGGCGTCGTTTTGAACTCCGCAAAACGGTGCCGTTGATCAAATGCTGCTTCTGGTGCCCAGCTTCAAAACGGAGTCGTTTTGAAGCAGACGGACTGACCTCAGCTGCCGCGGGTCTGTTGGGCTTCTTCCTCTTTTCTTCTTCCATCTTCAGCCTCTTTTTCCTCTTTTATTCGCCTATGCAACCTGCATTAAAATTCCACTCATTAATTAATTTTTAACTCAAAATTTATTCAATATTTTTTTAAATTCAAGTAAAAACGTATCAAAATTATAATCAAAATACAATACGTTAACATGCATAAACATGAGAAGAGAACCAGATATTGTTTTTGTATATGAAAAGCGGAGTCATTTTTCATTTATTGTTATTATTATTATTTCATATTTATTGAAATAATATGTTCCTTAAAAATCTTATTTACATTTAGATAACTATTTTGGAATGTTATTACTGGAGTAATTAATCAATCAAGAAAGGAAAAATAAACAATACAACATATAATTGTTTAGCATGTTTTGTAAAATATAATTTGCTAATTTTGCAGTAGCTTAACCTAATTATTTATTGGACAATGTCTATTGCATTGACGAATGTATATGTATAATCTTATCATATATTATTAAGCACTAAAAGCTCATTCTCTGTTGAAGCACAGAGTTCTCATGGCACAAAGTCTCCCGGGTACTCTGCCACCAGAACTTGTCAGGCTCCCTTTTCTCCAAAAAATGTAAGTAGAAGTTTCCATTTTCTTTCATGCCAAATTTGCTCCTCTTCATTTCTCAAATTACCATTTTTTACATTCACACTTCAAACTTCTTGTTTTAGACAACAACTAACTTAACTGTCATTCGACACAGTGATCTCCATCGAAACTTTCTCAATGGTAGCATTCCTAAAGAATGGGGTGCATTGCCACTAGTTAATATGTATGCTTTCTCATTCCCTCTCGTCATATATCTAAATACCATAATGCATTCATTCACACCCATATATCCTCTATGTATGTCAATATTCAATTATCTAAAAGTGGTGATTGATGAATAAAAGAAGAAAACATAATATCCCATATTGACTAGACTTGATTGAGGAACTGCTTATCAAGGGCTTTTAAATACTGCAGCTCTCTTCTTGGAAACCGGCTAACGGGTCCGATTCCTAAAGAGATGGGCAATATTACCACTCTTGCCAGTTTGTGAGTATTTTTTGTAAACTAACTAATTACTTTTCCTTAATTACAAATTGTAAAGAGATCTTTTAAAAATTTTCCTTAAACTTGCTAAAATTTGTAACTTGACTTTTATGTAGAGTTGTAGAGTCCAATCATCTATCAGGGGAGTTGCCTCCGGAGCTTGGACATCTACCCAATCTTCAAAGAGTGTAAGACCATTTATTCAAGTTTTTGAGTAAACAGACTCTCTTTTGTTATGTTTTAAGTTAGAGGTTTTTGAGATTTACATTTATGCATCACTTGGTTGAATTTATTTTGTTCCATTGATGTTATAGATTGCTAAGCTCAAATAACTTCAGCGGGGAAATCCCAGAAGCATTTGCTAACCTAATATCACTGAATGACTTGTAAGCTTCTTATTTTAGACTAATGTCAAGTTAATTAATGTCTATATTTCGTTGCACTTGAAAATGATGGAGTTTTCTTTTTTCTTTTTTCTTTTTTTTGAATGCAATGCAGCCGTATCAGTGACAATCGATTTACGGGAAAGATTCCAAATTTTATTCAGAATTGGACTAATATAGAAAAAATGTGAGAGATCTTTCAAGTGTGGTACTCTTTATGTGATGAAATTATTACTGTGTAATTCCTATTACTAATGTATTTCGCGACATCAGAGCCATGCAGGCAACTGGTTTGGTTGGGCCAATTCCTGATACTATTGCCACTCTTGAAAAGTTAACTGATTTGTAAGTACTCTTATGTTTATGTTCGGTTCAAATATATTGTAATCCTACTCAGCTCTTCAATCTTAGTGATATAATTACATAAAAGTTGCTCACAATTTATATACTTGATACATTATTAAATTAAGTTTATTGATATCATTAATTACACCAAGATGTATTTGTATTTTACTTGTTAAGAGAGAAATCAGAAAGTCATCTAACTTGAATCAAACATGGAATTGACTTAGAATTAAAATGCTATTTTGGTTGGAACTTTGTGCTTTGTGTATTCTATTATTATTCTTATTCCATGAAGTTGAAATCTGAACCGAACTCAACCTTATTTCCAAGTTTTAGTTCTATAATGTAATTTCAGTTAATATTTAGCTTTATATTCATCAAATATGCAGGAGGATTACTGACTTAACTGGACCTGCAGCCTCTTTTCCACCACTTCAAAACATGACAAAGATGAAGACACTGTGAGTTGACAATTAAAACTGATCATTTCTATGGAATTCAAGCAATTCTTTTTGAGAGTGCAATTTAACTGATACTTCATGCTGTGTTGTATTTCAGGATTCTCAGGAGTTGCAATATAAGTGGATCAATACCTGGATATCTGGGAGACATGACAAACTTAAAGCTCTTGTTAGTATAGATTCTCTCTCAAACATTTATTAAGAGACACTATTGTCTCTTCTTGTTGCAGACACCATTTTTATTCTACTGACTGTAATTCCTACTCCGTGTTCTGTTGAATTTCTAATTATAATGTTCACTATGAGTGTTACTTAACTTGTTGGTTATGATCTTCCATTCATCATAAAATAAACTGGTTGCAAAATTACTGTCATGTTCTTTGTTTTTAATGTTTTGTTTTGTAAATACACTTGCAGAGATCTCAGCTTTAACAAATTGAGTGGAGAAATTCCAGCCAGTGCGTCTGGTCTGGTACGCGTGGATAATTTGTAAGCATCCCAATTTCTTTACCATAAATTATTCTGTATGCTTTGCCTACTTAACTTTAAACAAAGCTGAAAATTGTAACATTTTATAAACATTTAGATGTCATTTATTTCATGTGAAGTTCTTTCCATCTATTTAATTACCATTTTAGAAATAACATAGTAAAAGAGAAACTTTTGTTATTGATCATGCTATTGAAAACAAAAACTGAACTCTTAGTGTCGACTATTTCAGATATTTAACTGGAAATATGCTTAGCGGATCAATACCTGATTGGCTGCTGGACGGAAGTGAAGACGTGTAAGTTCTCCTCCAATTTATTTATCTAAAAATGGGAAAGTAATAATGAAAAGTAATAGTTCTCCTCCAAGTCCAGCCAGTCTCCACTTTGCAGTGGAAGTGGAAACTGTGACCAATATAAATTTGAAACTTTCATGTGCAGGGATCTTTCGTTCAACAATTTTACAACTCCAAGCTCCGGTGCATCAAGCACTTGTCAACAGCAGAATGTGTAAGAATGCTGTATATAAACTTTTCTTTGCATGCTTTTGCGCGCAAAAGTGAATTGCATGCCTTGCCTACATGATGGAATCTTTCTTTTCCTTTTTTTTTTTGGGCTTTGTTTTCTCTTCTGCAGGAACTTGTTTGCGAGCTCTTCAAACGGCAATACCTCGTAAGTTTTTGGCTGTCTTATGTTCTTTAATTGATACATAAATTGAATAATGATCTTTTTATGCTGAGTTGTTTGCAATTTCGGATTGCTTTCAGTGGGGTGGTCCGATGTTTGAGCGGTCTTCGCTGTCAAAGAAGTAAGTTCTTAGGACAGCTCTGGTTCCTAAGCTAATGTGCGAAGAAATTCTTGAATTTATACCATATTATTTCATATGGTTCTTTTCATTATGTGAAATTGCAATTCACCTACATTTTATTGTTCAGTAATTACTGATTTTGTTCCTTCCATGCCAGCTAATTTTGGTCTCCATATCAATTGCGGTGGAAGAGCAGTGACTATTAATGGAAACACAACATTCCTAGATGATACAGATGGAGCTGGACCTTCAAGATTTATTGAAAGAAGTAACTGGGGACTTAGCAACACAGGGAACTTCCTGAATGATGATCGTTCATCAGACACAAATATTTGGTCAAATTCCAGTGTGCTTTCTGTCAAAGATCCACAGTTATACATGCAAGCACGCCTTTCTGCCATCACTCTGACTTACTACGGATTTTGTATGGGAAATGGAAATTACACAGTAAATCTCCACTTTGCTGAGATTGTGTTTACTGCTGATAAAACATTTAATAGCCTGGGAAGGCGTGTATTCGACATTTACATTCAGGTATTCAACACACAATACGTGACAAACTTGAAAAGTCTGAGAAGTGTATGTTTTCCAGTGTTAATTAAATTGGTAGTAGGACAGAGATCTAACTCCATATCGATCCTTGCCTATGAATATATGATTTGACTGGATTAGATTATTGCAGGGGAAGCTTGTGCAGAAAGATTTCAATATTGCAGATAAAGCTGGAGGTGTTGGTAAAGCGATTATAAAAAGTTTCATTGCAATTGTGACCAATGGTACCTTGGAGATCCGCTTGTATTGGGCTGGGAAGGGAACAACTGGTATCCCTGTTAGAGGAGTATATGGTCCTCTTATATCAGCTATTTCTGTCAATCCTAGTAAGTCGTATGCTACTGTGAGTTTCTTTTATTCATTGAAATTAATCACTGATTTCTAGACTAACCAAAAAGTCTCTCATCTTCATAATTATTAGAGTATAAGATACCATATCTGGTAGTACAATATAAACATTGTCATCTCATTAACCTTGGCTTTCTGTGCTTGCTTTTAAACAGACTTTGTACCTCCGGCAGAACCAAGCAGTGTAAGTGCTACATCTGCAAATGCAGCGGCTGGGATCGTAGTTGCAGTAGTAGTTGTTGTTTTGCTGGTTTTGGGTATTCTTTGGTGGAAAGGCTGTTTCAGACATAAAAACACACTGGGGCAAGGTAGTTGCACTGTTCAGAAATTAGATTTCTGTTTCTTATAACGTGTACTTCTCTGATATATTATTTTGTTTGCTGATCGCGATGTATCTTTCTGTAGTTTGACCAACAGAAAAATACAGTTAATATCGACTTGAGATGCTTCTCTCCCAGTTAGGAATTCAGAAGCTTCAAAGTTTTATCTTACAAAAGCTTCTAACCTAACTCAGCTTCTTTTACAGATCTAATTGGTTTAGACCTCAAAACTAGTTCATTTACCCTGTGGCAAATTTGTGCTGCCACAAACAACTTTGATCCAGCCAACAAAATTGGGGAAGGTGGCTTTGGTCCTGTTTTTAAGGTATTCTATACAAGTGTCCAATGTTTCTCCTGTAGCATTTTAATCTAGCATGCTCATTGTTCATTCCTGCAAAAGTATAAACATCTTGTGCAACTGACACTGATGGCTTTTCACTAATGCAGGGTGAATTGGCAGATGGGACTGTTATTGCAGTTAAACAGCTATCTGCAAAATCAAAACAAGGAAATCGCGAATTCATCAATGAGATTGGCATGATTTCTGCTCTACAGCACTCTCATCTTGTAAAATTATATGGATGCTGCATTGAAGGAAATCAATTGTTGTTAGTCTATGAGTACCTGGAGAATAACAGCCTTGCTCGAGCATTATTTGGTAAATTTTTGTTGACTAGTTTACTTGCCTTTCAAATAAAATTTTGAAGGGTTACACAGTTTTCATGAATCAGCAGATTAATGTATCTAAAATTTTATTGGTTGGTAATCTGAAGGCCCAGAAGAATGTCAGCTGAAATTAGACTGGCCAACAAGACAGAAGATCTGTGTTGGAATAGCAAGAGGTTTGGCATATCTGCATGAAGAATCAAGATTGAAGATTGTGCACCGGGACATCAAGGCGACGAATGTGCTACTAGATAAGGATCTCAAAGCTAAGATATCTGACTTTGGATTGGCTAAACTTGATGAAGAGGAAAATACCCATATCAGCACCAGAGTTGCCGGAACTTTGTAAGTATCTGCATTGTAGTCCATCTTAAAAATTTTGCAAACTTTCTTTTATAGTTCAAAGTGCAAATGATCATGAAAAACCAAAAACTATTTGACTAGATATATTTAAGTTCAATTAAAACAAACTCTCGCTTATACCAGAACTTTTGACTTGGCCTACCCCAATCTGCAATTAAAGATAAGGGTGACATCATGAAAGCCTATTCTCTGGATTATTCTCTAGATTATAAAACATGGACTACGTTTTATATGTTTTCTTCTTGGTTTTACAGTGGATATATGGCGCCTGAATACGCAATGCGAGGCCATTTAACTGATAAAGCGGATGTTTATAGTTTTGGAGTTGTTGCTTTGGAAATTATTAGTGGGAGGCGCAACACTAGTCACCGGCAAAAGCAGGAAGCTTTTTATCTTCTTGAATGGGTAATTTTTGATCGTCACTTTTTTTTATATCTGTTTTTGCATGTCTCTTTGTACAAAGCAGAAGCGAGGTAGCAATCCACTTCGTGTGTGCAGGCTGAAAGTTTGAAGGACGAAGGAAAGTTAATGGAGCTAGTTGACCCCAGGTTGGGAACAGACTTCAACAAGAAAGAGTTGATGGTGATGATCAATGTGGCTTTCCTATGCACTAATCATGTTGCTGCTGCCAGACCTTCCATGTCCTTGGTTGTCAGAGTGCTAGAAGGAAAGGCTGCTGTCAACGAATTGGCTTCAGATTTAAGTTTCTCTAAGAGTCAAGTGAGTGCTGAGGTTATGAAGAAGCACTACCAACAGCTTGATCTAACTGACTGACACTACATCGACAGTTGATCCAATGTCTGCCTTCTACATCGGCAGCTGATCTCTATTAAGTAAATCTGGATTTCGGTTACTTCGAGGACAGAGAATGATCGACAAGATGGTATACATTGTTTCCCCGCGTGGTTTGTCACTTCATGCTCTCAACCCAACAAGTTCTCATCATGTATAGTTTACTCCTGCATGAAAAAGTTTCTTGGAGATCTTTCTGCCTTTTTAAATTAAGATGGTAACAAGGCTTGGTTATTGATGTTGGTGACGTGATAATTGTATATGTTGAAAACAGAATTGGTCATTCACCTGTTTGCCGTTATATTTGATTGGATCACCAGTTGTTTGATTCAGTTTTGACACTGTTTGAAAAAGATTATTTAGACCTTGGTAAAGCTAATAAGTTCCTGTTCAGTTTGGCTCATAATGACTTATTTTTAGGAAAAGCAATAATTTCTTAAATTAAAATTATAACATAATTGTTTAAATAGTTGAAATATTAAACACTAAGAAATCAAGTCTTGGTGTTTAATATAGAACTCCTACAAACAATTAACAACATGGTAATTCAGTGTTAAAATTTTTATTTTTATTTAAAAATTATAAAATTTAAATTTTATTAAAAATATAAAATTTTATATTTATTAAGTGTATTATAAATTAAGAATATCTAATTTTTTTACTTAAGTAGATTGAAGACTTAATTTATTAATATATTGATAAAATTACAGTAGAATAAATCTCAATTACGTTATCAAGTAATATAATTTTTTTTTTTGAAAAAAACAAAAAATTTCCTCCCACAAACAATAAAATCCAACTATAGATGAACAACTTTAGCAAGTCTGCGGATAAATGATTGTGATGGGAAAAATCAACAACAACGATGCCAAGGGATATGGGTCCCACAGTTGCATTAGCCAACATTTGATGCAGTCTCAATCATGAACCGGAATGTACCGAATCATTCCTCCGTCAGTAAATGGCAAAAAAATCCCCCTCATTTAAGAATTTCACTCCCCTCCCAAAAATCTTACCAAAACTGATAATAGGATATGCACAAGAGAGTTACATAACAAGACCGCCTCTCTCTCCCTCTCTCTCTCTCTCTCTCTCTCTCTCTCTCACCTATATATATATATGTATACATACATAAAAATATAGAGATAGGTGTATATATAGTGTTATATATATATATATGTTTAGGTGGGTTTGGAGAGAAAGGGAAATGGATTGGTGGGTTGATGGGAAGAAATTTTCTTTGCTGCTGGTTATTGGGATTCTTCATCTTGTTGTTGAGCAGGCAAATGCAGGTGAATGCGATGTGTTTACGGGTACGTGGGTATCCGACCCGACTTACCCTCTTTACAATGCTTCACTCTGTCCCTTCATAGAGCGAGAGTTTGCTTGTCAGAGAAATGGGCGCCCGGATCTGGATTATACCCGTTACAGATGGCAGCCCCTCGCCTGCAATTTACCCAGGTGATTTACCTTTTTCATCTCTTAGTCAATTTAATTAATTGCCACTCCTCTACCCATATGTGTATATATATGTATATACATCTTTTATTTTCTTCAATGTCTGTCTTAATATGAAGAAGCTAGCTAGTACTTCTAACAAAGGGGCCATTTATAAGCAACAAACAAAATTTTTTCTTTAAGTTACGGTAAATACTGGTCTTTGCGTTAAACGAAAATAATTAACAGACAATTAACGATGTTAATTATTATGGGTTTTATTTTGACCTTATATTTTTTACTTTTAACTAACAGTAAAAAAAAAAATTATTAAAAGTTTTATCTTTTTTTTATTTTTTACTTTTTTTTTTTTAATAAAAAAGTTGGGGGTTAAAAAAGCAGAGACAGATCTGGCGTTCACCAAGTGTTGGAGAGAGTTACGTGGGCCGTAACGAAATCATGTGAACTTTCATTTATTAATAATTGCACCGTCAGCGCGTGGTAAAACGAGAAATGGGGAATGTTATTTAATTGGTTGGATTTTCCACGCGCTTCCATCTGCAATTGGGATTTGAGTCAAAGTTTGAGCGTCCTGGTCTCGATCTGGTTGCATGACAGGGATTCTGGTGTCTGTTCTTTTGGTCTAGTGCGGTCAAGCCCACTGGATCTCCGGTGGAAGTTGTTGTTCTCAACATTTTTCCTGCTATTCCATTTCTGCCCCTACTATCTTGACATTATTTCTATTATATTCTTTAATTAGTAAAATAAATAAATTTTAGTAGCTTGACCATTTATGTTTTCAAGTCTTCTAATTAAGATTTTCTGTTTTTTTTTTTTTTAAATAATTAATTATTTCGTAGTTAGTCAAATTCATTGTTTGATTCTTTTTGACTCGATTAATGAATAGTGGGTTTGACTAATATTCAAATAATATTATAATAAATTATAAACATAAAAAGAGTTTTGATGTGTGGAGCTGCAGATTTAATGGGGTGGAGTTGTTTGAAAGATTGAGAGGGAAAAGAATAATGTTTGTGGGAGACTCTTTAAGCAGAAATCAATGGCAGTCTTTGACTTCCATGCTCCATTCCTCACAACCCACTGCCAAATACAACATTACCAGAGAAGGAGATGTCTCTACCTTTACATTCATGGTACTATACATACATACATATATATATATGAGTACTTCTAATGTGCTCACATTGGTAATTGATTAAAAGTTGTTGGTGGGAGTTGCAGGAGTATGGAGTGGAAGTGATGCTTGATAGGAATGTGTATCTAGTGGATGTAGTAAGAGAGTCAATCGGGAGAGTTTTGAAATTAGATTCAATCGAAGGAGGAAAACTATGGAGAGGAATTGATGTTCTCATCTTCAACACTTGGCACTGGTGGAACCGTAGAGGACCTTCTCAACCGTACGTTTATATATATGTATATATCTATATACGCACGTACATATATTGCTTACATCCCACTCCTATTCTTATAAAAATTTTACCTCATAATTATAATTGTGCAGATGGGATTTCATTCAAATAGGCAAAAAGGTTCAAAAGGACATGGATCGTATGCTTGCTTTTGAGATCGCACTCACAACATGGGGCAATTGGGTTGACACCAACATCGATCCCACCAAAACCCTCGTCGTTTTTCAAGGAATTTCGCCTTCTCATTACAAGTAAATTTTATCAATACATTCATTTTTTACTCTTGTTGGAATATTGTAAATTCTTATTTTATTTTATTCAATAAATTTTAAAAATTAATTTATTAATAAAATTATAATAATTAAATTGAGTTTTTCTGATTGAATCACGATGTTTTTGGATTAAAATTTTTTTTATAATAGAATTGTATAAGAAAATTCATTCTATATCAAAAAAATTACTTTAAACTAACTAGAGTGTGTGTGTATATATATATACATATGTAGCTAATGGAAATTTTGGTGGCAGTGGAAGCTTATGGGGAGAGCCAAGAGCTAAGAGTTAGCGTGGGGCAGAAGCAACCAGTGCCGGGATCGACATTTCCACGATCTGGACCGTTCATTTTGCCTCTTCATCTGAACTGTCCATCTCACGCGATCTGAGTCATTCGTTTTGCCTCTTCATCTAGGTTGTTCATCCAAGCGAACATCGTTCTAGTCGTTCAATTTGAGCTGCGTTTGAGAATAGTTGGATCAGCCTCTAAGTGAGACAATCCTGGTCGTTCATTCTCAGATCTCACCATATTTTCGAAAATTACGGTTTGATCCCGTTTTACATTTATTCATTTAAGTCTTTTTATTTTACAGAAGCTCCTAAGTTTTAATTTTTTCTTCAATCAAGTCCCTAAAACTTTAGTTTGTATAATTTTATGTTTTAATATTAATTCCACCTGTTGTAAAGATCAGTTAATTATTTAATTGCAAACAATTAAGTATTTTACCGTAGGCGCAGTGTTACATAATAATAATTTATTAAATAACTAAAATATAACAATTCAAAACAATGTAATTAAAAAATATTAATACCTCTAAACACAATTTAGATCCCAAAAAATGTCTTCCTTATCCCAATCGTATTTACAGTACATATAATTATCATAACTTTAAATATATATATTCGTACTTACATATATACATGTATGATGGCAATTATGGGTTTTGCTAACAGCAAGAACAATATAATTTTTTTTCCTTTGATGTTTCTAATTCCAAGTTTTGCATTTTATCACAAATAGGTGTTTGCAGGTAATGATGGTTTAATTGTTAAAATTTTTAATATTTATTTAAATATTAAAAATTTATAATTCATTAATAATTAAAATTCACTAATTTATGTGCATATTATATAATAAAAATTTTTAATTTATAATATTTAATTTAATTATTTTATTAATATATTAATAAAGTTGCAACGATTAAATTAAAATTTATTCTAATAAATTATGATATATATATATGTATAGATAAAAAAATATATTTTATGTCGTGTTTCCCTTCTTTGAGTTAAAATTGAATCGGTCCCACACGGTGGCTTTAATTGTCATTTGATTTTTTTCTTTTGGATTTAGATTTATTTAATTTTAGCAAGTCTCTCTTTCTTTAAGTGAGACTAATTAATAGATTCGACTTCCCTTAATCAATCTTCTTTTTTTTTTTCGTATTTTTTCCGTGTAAACATTTAATGCACCATCTCTCTCTTTATTATTTATCATGTCACCTTCACATGCATGGTCAATTCAATATATATATATATATTATTAATTTAATAATTAATTAAATAATTCTTTAACTTAATATTTTATTTTTTTCATCTATTTATAATAATTATACTCAACTAAAATTATACATAAATAATATATAACTATTATAAAAATATATATTTTTTAATAAAATGAGTAATTTTAAAATAAAATAAAATAATTATATTTAACTATATAATTATTATATTTTATAAAAATAAAATATAATAATTATTATAGAAAAACGATTATTAACATATTTAATTATCATGAATGTGTTTTACCATATTCTCTTATCTATAAAAGAAACACATATTTTCATTTCACAATATGTTTTCATCAATTATAGTTATAAAATATTTGTGCATAATTATAAAATATTTGTGCATAATAATTAGATAGAAAGAAGAAGTGAGTCAGAGAATTAAAGATTTTATCAAAAGATATCTCAATCACGCTATTGTTGTATCATTTTCGAATGATATGTAACTCAAAATTTTTTATTTTCTTAAGATGTGTCGAATTCAATAAAATTAAGCAAATTAACTTCCGTATCAATTTTTTTTTTCATTTGGTATCAAAGTAAATTGAATTTATACATCTTAGAATTATGGTTATATTCTAATACTATTTATAATTATGACTTTATTCTAATATTATTGACAATTCAGATGTTTATTTTTAAAAAATAAGACATTAATATGTTGTGATTTTATTACTTTCGGCTTATGTTTATACATCATGGTTGTATATATGATGATAACATACATAATTATATATCATAATGATTTTTTATTATGCTAACTATTAAGTGTGGAGTTGGACTTGACCAATATTGTGGCAAATTTCATAATATAAATATATATAGGATTTTTTTATACAAATTATGATTGAGTAATTTTATGATTTAAGATTTATTAACTTAGATAGTTATCAAAGTAACATAGGTTGATGAATCTTACATTAATTAAACTACATCAAATAATTAAGAGAGATTTATAAAAGAATAATTTTTTTAATATTCATAATTAGGAGATTGAGACTAGCCAAAAACAAAGTCAATTTATACTAATTATGAAATGATGGTTTATTTTATGTTATTTAGATGGGTACCCAATGGTAAAATATAAATGACATAAAGTAATAAGTATTCTAAGTTTCCTTCAAGTGAACACTAGATATGCTAAAATTTTGCCCCAAAAAAAATCTATAGTGATATCAATAATTTATCATTTATAAATTTTAATTATATATTATGAATATATTTGATGCCTTACTGTGAGTATTATCCTATTTGTACAGTTCTCACTGCATTATATTCTCTTGCGTCTAGAATGACAATTTTTGATGGTCGAATACTCTGGAGTGGTGTGAAAGGATCCAATTCTCACTGGATGTGTTAGATCTTGACTTGGCTTCAATAACTAAAAAACGTCTTAAAGCTTTCAATGATAGTACTTTAGAGCATATGAAATAATTAAAAGCTTGGACAATGTCAAACAAACTCAGTTTTATGTTTATACGAATGATCGTTGCCACTAACATAATGACCTCCCTCCCTCAAACTGAGATAGCTTCAGAATTTCTAAAATCTGTAGAGGAGCATTTCAAATGCGGCGATAAGTTTCTTGCAGGCACATTAGTGACTAAATTGACCACCACGAAATATGATGGTAAAAAAAGAATACAATAACAACACATTTTGAATATGGCTGAAAATGCTACAAAACCAAAGACATTAGGTGTAAAAGCTCAAAGCTTAAGGAAATGGAAATATTAAATTATATTAACTATAAACAGAAGCAATTTAAAATTTAGAGTTTACATTATTTACACAGTAAATCAGGATGACCAATAAGGCTACAGAAATGTCCATTTATAGAAGTTCATAGTAACAGAATGAATAGTTAAAATAAAACGAAATAAAAATTCTATGGGGTTATCCTTCGCTGGGCAACTTTGATGGGGTCAGGGAGGTAACCTTTATTCGCAACCCTCTTATTGTTCTAGATCTGAATGTTAGTCTTCTTGATCTGAAATGGTTAAATAGGGGAATGAGTTGCACTAGGACAGTAATAGTGTCACACTAAACACTAATACGAAAAACCAAAAGTTGGTAAAAAATCATAAAAAAATCAATGGAGTCATTTGTCTTTCTTAAATAAATTTATTTTATATATAAAAACGTAAGTTTCTACTTACCTTTATGAGTTTCTAAAATCGATCTACGAAAGCAATAACTTGAATCGTATTTTGATTTCACATTTAAATGAACAATAACAATAAACTTACATTCTTACCAATACCCCTAGAGATTCATAGGGATATCCCCCTACATGTGAACCCAATATCTAATTTATTAATCAATCGCCCATCTCCATGCTTCGTTCGGTAATGGGCACCAAACATGCTACCGCCTCAATACCCCATCTGATACAATGGTGAACTGTACCTCCCAACTCCTTCTGCTATGGGACTTTTTAGCCCCATTCGATTGAGATAATATCCACAATAGAATTTTTCTATGTACAAGATCTGTCTACCCTTTTCCAATAAACCATTTATACATAGATTCACATCATCAGTCAATCACCAATCGCATACCAACATCTCATTTCATATTAATAGATTAATAGAATGACATTTAAGTAAATAATACAAATTTATACTTTAACCATCAAGAAACATAATTAGAGTACTTATTTCAAATAAGTCAACAAATAAAAAATAACAGTTAGGCAATCAATAAATGAGAAAGCAATTAAAATTTACAATTTAAAGCACACGGTATAACAATAAGCAATTTAGACAGTATAAGAGAATAAATAGGTAACACGAATGAGTTAGGACAATTATACACTGACCACTTCTAGCTCCATTTGTGACCTGTAATTAATTTTAGGGTTTTTTTTTTCTAATTTTTACAAAACACAATGTTATCGATTATTAATATTCAAATTACCATAACGGAGAAAAGGGTGAGAAATTCTTATCCTGAATTAGTGTATGAAATACCATACTTTTTACTGCGCCTCTTGACAGTCTTCAGGTTTTTTGAATTTTTTATGCGAAAATTAAAAATACCCGTTACGTATCAAAAAATACTCCAAAAGGCCAAAATAAGTGTTTTTAAACTTTTTCAGCCAATTTAGGGTTCTGACACAGCGGCGCCGCCATTCTTTGGCGTTGGCTCCACTACCCACGATAGTGGTTCCTCTCGACCTAGCCGTTTTCAACCGGTTTAGGTTAGTTTTGGCCGATTTTGCATGAAAACCTACGAAAAACCAATCTATGGTGCCTCTATAGGCTAGAATGTGAAAACCAAAACCCTACCGGTGGAAGGGTCTTTAGGTGCGACGGCTCCACTGTTCCTCATTCGAGACCAGAGTTCTCCTTAGGCTAACCTGCACCAAAAAGGGACGAGGAACACAATGATCAGAAAACTGAGGAAAATGAAAAACGGAAAGGGGCTCATCGAATGAGTTTTAGGGTTTCGGCCGCAGCAACTTGGCTGAACTTCGCTCGTGTTTTTTGGCATACTTGTCGGCCTTTCAGCTCCGATATGGGTGTGAGTAGGTTTAGAATAAAATTTCGTACGAGAAGGGGAAGAAAATACCTTTTCAGCATCGGCAGTGGCTTCGGTACAGCGGTGACGGTGGTCGGTTTCTTTTCAGCCACCTTTCTTCTTCTTATCCGGCGAGGACTGATGCAGTTAGGGTTAGGATTTCCTGGAATGCGAAGTTTTAATGCCCTCCCCGAGTCGAGCTGGGCTGTCCGTGCAGGAACACATGGCATTCTCCTGTCCGTTGGATTTTTCTTAGCCGAGAAATGAATCTAAGCTGCACAATCAAATTGAATATAACTATTTGATTGCTCCTGAAGAAGAAACGCATCTGAACCGTCCATGCACACGAGATGCGATATGAGTCATTGGATTTGCTGGCATGAGGATCGCCCACGTGGCCTCCTTGTGGAATCGATGTCAGCGTGTCCGTCACGTGGTGCGTTTTTACATGACGTTGTTGCTGACGTAGTCATCCCATATGGCCGTATTTTTTTTATATATAATTTTACCCCATATTTTAAATTTTTCTTTCAAAAACACCTCCCCTTATCCATAGTTTCACCGATTTTTTTAAAATTATTTTTAATTTCATCCATAAATTTATTTTTCTCAAAATTTTCATAAAAATAAACTAAAAAGACAAAATTAAATTATTTTAATGCATTATATTATTAATGTAAAATTATTTCAGGTTAAATTTTCAGGCCCGGGTATTATATTAAGCATGAACATGGATAAGTCCTTCTTAGTATAGTTTGTACTTTAACTCACTTCATTTGTAGTTTGCACAATTCAAGATCTACTATAACACTAATAATGAGCAGTGAAACATAAATGAGCTTACTAGTAAGTGTATCTAGAAAGAAATGAGATTAAAACAAGATGGACATAATTTTGCCCTTGCCAGAACTCTATAAAAGATAAAGACAAATCCATAAAAACAAAGAATATTCCACCAAAAAAACAACGTGGGCATGTGGGCATGGGGAGAATAACTAGAGTCATGATAGAAAATTCAATTTAAATTGCTATTTTTCTGGGAAGAAAAGTCACATGAATAAGGAATATATTAAACATAAGCCTTGGTTCGAAAAGAGAGGTATAAATATTTTTTTTTTGTATGTTATGAATCAAATATTACTAAGGTTTCTTTTAATATTTAGTGGATTGATTTTGGAGCTACAACTCATGTTACTAATTTAATGTAGGAATTTCTTACAACCCAGAAACCGAAAGAAAGTAAAAAGTTCATCTATATAAAAATTTGTCTCTAAGTAGGAGTGGTAATTGTGGGTGACTATCACTTGCTATTAGAGTTTGATTGTTAGATGGATCTTTTGAATATTTTTTATGTACATTCTATTTTTAAGAATTTAATTTATTTATCCAAATTAGATGTTGTTGGATATTCAATTTATTTTAGTTGTGGAAAACTAAGTTTGATATTTAATTCAATAATAATTGGTTCCAGTATTTTATATGATAGTTTATATAAAATTTACCTAAATAATGAATGTGAACAAGCTTTAGTTACCATGTATTTAAATATTGGTTCAAGACATGCCTTAATTAATAAAAATTCTTCATTCTTATGGCACAAAAGGTTATGACATATCTCTAGAAAAATAGTTAAGAGATTAGAGAATGATGAAATTTTATAAAATTTTGACATAACTGATTTCCAAGTATGGGTAGATTGTATAAAAAGAAAGCAAACAAAACATATAAAGAAAAATGCCACAAGAAGTAATGAGTTTGTTGAGATAATTCATATGGATATTTGCAGACCACTCTCCATTCTTTATTTTAGTGGAGATAGATATTTTATAACCTTTATAAATGATCTATCTCAGTATGGTTATGTTTATCTAATGTATGATAAGTTTTAAGCCATTTACGTCTTTGAGGTGTACATTACGGAGGTTGAGAGACAATTAGATATAAATGTTAAGATTGTGAGATCAGATTGAGGTGGTGAATAATATAGTAGATATATTGAGTCAAGATAAAATCCTGAACTCTTTATCAACTTCATAGAAAAGCATAACATTTGTATTCAATACACAATGTCAGGTATGTCATAGTAAAATGGTGTTGCTGAAAGGCACAATCATATTTTAATAAAAATGGTTAGGGATATAATGAATTACTCTTATATATATATATATATATATATTTTATGGGGTGAAACATTAAAGACCGTAATGTATGTCTTGAATAGAGATCATAGTAAAACAATTCTTGCAACTCCTTGCGAATTGTGGACTGGTAAAAAACCTAGTTTGAAACATTTAAATATATAAGGTTGTATAATGAAAGCAAAAATCTTCAATCCTCATGAGAAAAAGGTAAATTTAATAACAATATCTGAATATTTTATTGGCTATCAAAATAAGTTCAAAGGGTATATATTTTACTGTCATAACCATAGACGAGAATATTTGAAACTGGTAATACTAGATTATTAGAGAACAATAAAATTAGTGAGAATGATGAACTAAGAAAATTAGAACTTGAGAAAATAATAGTGGATATCTCACCACCTTTTTTGTCTCGAGAAATAATTGTTACTCAATTTTCTCAGCAAGTTATGAGAAATTAACTACATAATGGAAATGGTTCGTTACCACAAGAAGATGTCGTCATTGAAAATGTTGTAGAACAACCTTGATCAATGCTTTTAAAAAGATCTTAGAGGGAATTTTTTTTTTCATATTAGATGATTATGTGGTATATCTATAAAAATATGATTTTGATATTGGGATAAGAAAAGATCTGGTTTCGTTTTCACAAGCCATGAAAAGTAATGATTCTAATAAATGAATATATCTACATAAGAAAAGTTGAAGTCTATGGACCATAACGATATCAAATATCTTGTTGAATTACCTAATAATTGTAAAAGTATCGGTGTAAA
>NW_019014615.1:339561-350136 GCF_000150535.2 Carica papaya | reverse complement strand
GAAGGTTTCGAAGATCCCCAAACCATCCCAACCAAGTTTGTCAACTCAACAAAGCGCTCTATGATCTGAAACAAGCTCCAAGAGCGTGGTTTGACAAGCTCAAATCCTCACTGATTAAATGAGGCTTCAGAAACTTACAAGCAGACACATCTCTCTTTCTCTTCTCGTAGGGACAACTCAAATCTCATCTAATCTATGTTGATAACATAATAGTTGCAGGAAATCAACCAGAAATGATGCAAAATGTCGTCAACCGACTACACAACTCTTTTGCTCTCAAAGACCTTAGAGACATCCATCTTTTCCTCGGCATTGAGGCAATACGTGATGACACTGTTCTCATTCTCACCTAAACGAAATATATAGAAGACCTCCTCAAAAGAAGTAACATGTCATCTGCTAAAGCTTGTCCGACACCAGCTATTCTTGGGAACAAGTTGTCCACTGGAGAAGGGAACGAACTGAAAGATCCAACTCTCTATCGGAAAATAATAGGGTCTCTCCAATATCTAACTCATACAAGGCCTGACATATCATTCGTTGTCAACAGACTTAAGCCAATTCATGCAAAAACCCACTAATCTTCACATAAAGACCTTGAAAAGAGTCATTTGTTACTTGAAAGGAACAACTGATGTCGGTCTTCATATCAAACCTAGTGATAGACTAAACATTGTTGGGTTTCCAGATGCCGACTGGGCCTGCTCAAGGGATGACAGGCGGTTGACTTCAGGCTACTGCGTCTACCTTGGAGAAACTTTGATCTCTTGGAGCTCTAAAAAGCAAAGTGTTGTGTCAAGGTCAAGTGCGGAATTCGAATACAGGGCCCTGGCTCTTCTTGCCTATGAAATCATCTGGCTGGAGTCCCTACTCAAAGAGATAAATATAACTTCTTCACAAACTCCAATAGCCTAGTGTGATAATATGAGTGCCACGACCCTTGCAAGCAATCCCGTTTTCCATTCACGAACCAAACATATTGAAGTGGACATTCATTTTGTTCGCGATCAAGTGACAAAAAGAGCTTTGGACGTTAGGTGCGTGCCCTCATGTGATCAGACTGCTGATTGCTTCACCAAGACTCTGTCACAAACACAGATTAAGTATTTCAAGGAAAAACTTGGATTAGTTCACCGACCGTTTCCCTTGACAAGTTTGAGGGGGAATGTTGAGAATAGAAATAACTGGCAACAGTCCCTGCTTGAAGACAAGTGTCCCAACTTGTCCAGCTCAGCCAAAAGCTCTAGTGGGCATGCCAACTCATCTCACAGATCATCGACAAATATGCATGGCCGACAACTGGAATGCAATCGTCCTCCGCTTAAGTGCCAAATCATCTCTGTCTGAAAACCGTTAAAACTACATGTACCACCCGCCTTTGCTCCTGATGTTTTGGTCCTCTGTGTCTTTTGCATTATTGTTATTTCCTATATTTTAAGAGCCAAAGAGCTCTACAAATGTATTTATCTTCCAACCTTTTTATCCATGAATGAATCTATTCTATCACTGCAGAATTGTCCAGCTTCATAAACAATTCTAAAACAACTATCTTTCTTAACTCTAGGGTGCGTTCCACTTCACCAGCTTGCTTCAGTGCCGTTGATCAAATGCTGCTTCTGGTGCCCAGCTTCTAACGGTGTCGTTTTGAAGCAGACGGGCAGAGGTTCAGCTGCCGCCAGATTGGGCGTGAGTCTGTTGGGCTGTTTCCTCTTTTCTTCTTCCATCTTCAGCCTCTTTTTTTTCTTTTCTTTGCCTATGCAACCTGCATTAAAATTCGACTCATTAATTGATTTTTAACTTCAAATTTATTCGAAAGTTTTTCAAAATTTAGGTATAATTAGCATGCATAAAAATGAGAAGAGAACTAGATAATGTTTTTGTATATGAAAAGCGGTGTCATTTTTCATTTATTGTTATAATTATTATTTCATATTTATTGACTATAATCTTACCTTTAAAAGTTTATCTACATTTAGGTAACTGTTTTGGAATGTTATTACGGGAGTAATTAATCAATCAAGAATGGAAAAATAAACAATACAAGATATAATTTTAGCATGTTTTGTAAAATATAATTTGCTAATTTTACATTAGCTTAACCTAATTATTTATTGGACAATGTCTATTGCATTGACAAATGTATATGTATAATCTTATCATATACTATTAAGCACTAAAAGCTCATTCTCTGTTGAAGCACAGAATTCTCAAGGCACAAAGTCTTCCGGGTACTCTTCCACCAGAACTAGTCAGGCTCCCTTTTCTCCAAGAAATGTGGGTAGAAGTTTCTATTTTCTTCATTTCTCAAATTATTAGTTTCTACATTCACTCTTCAATCCTTTGTGTTTTAGACATCACCTAACTTAACTGTCATTTGACATAGTGATCTCCAGCGAAACTTTCTCAGTGGTAGCATTCCTAAGGAATTGGGTGCATTGCCACTGGTTAACATGTATGCTTTCGCATTCTGTCTCCTTATATATTTACATATCATGTTTATCAATTCACTCGGACACATTTATATCCATGAATCTACATATGTCCTTATTCGATTATTTAAAAGTGCTGGTTTATGTGTGAAAAAAAAAAATAATATCCCATATTGACTAGAGTTGATTGAGGAACTGCTTATCAAGGGCTGTTAAATACTGCAGATCTCTTCTTGGAAACCGGCTAACGGGTCCGATTCCTAAAGAGATAGGCAATATTACTACTCTTGCCACTTTGTGAGTATTTTTGATAAACCAACTAATTACTTTTCCTTAATTACAAATTGTAGAGAGATCTTTTAAAAAATTTTCTCTGAGCTTACTAAAATTTGTGACTTGACTTTTATTTAGAGTTGTAGAGTATAATCATCTATCAGGAGAGTTGCCTCCGGAGCTTGGACATCTGCCCAATCTTCAAAGAGTGTAAAGACCATTTATTAAAGTTTTTGAGAAAACAGACTCTCTTTTGTTATGTTTTAAGTTAGAGGTTTTTGAGATTTACATTTATGTATCACTTAGATGAATTTATTTTGTTCCATTGATGTTATAGATTGCTAAGCTCAAATAACTTCAGCGGGGAAATCCCAGAAGCATTTGCTAACCTGATATCACTGAATGACTTGTAAGCTTCTTATTTTAGACTAAGATCAAGTTAATTAATGTCTATACCTTGTTGCACTTGAAAATGATAGAGTTTTCTTTTTTCTTTTTTTTTTTTGAATGCAATGCAGCCGTATCAGTGACAATCGATTTACGGGAAAGATTCCAAATTTTATTCAGAACTGGACTAATATACAAAAAATGTGAGAGATCTGTCAAATGTGATACTCTTTATATGATCGAATTATTACTGTGTAATTCCTATTACTAACGTATTTCGCGACATCAGAGCCATGCAGGCAACTGGTTTGGTTGGGCCAATTCCTGATACTATTGTCGCTCTTGAAAAGTTAACTGATTTGTAAGTACTCTTACATTTATATTTGGGTAAAATATATTATATTCCTACGCAGCTCTTCAATTTAATAATTTAATTACGTAAAAGTTATTCACAACTTACATACTTGATACATAATTAAATTTTTTTTTTCTGAAATAAAAAGTATGTATATGTATTAATATTGATACCACGGGGTTCCACCCATTTATAATTGATATATAATTAAATCAAGTTTATTGATATCATTAATTACACAAGGATATATTTGTATTTCACTTGTTAAGAGAGAAATCAGAAAATCATCTAACTTGAATCCGACATGGAATTGACTTAGAATTAAAATACTATTTTGATCAAACTTCTACGCTTTTTGTACTCCATTATCATTCTTATTCCATGGAAATGAAATCTGAACCGAATTCAACCTTATTACCAAGTTTTAGTTCTATTTGTGCAATTTCAGTTAATATTTAGCTTTAAGTTCATCAAATATACAGGAGGATTACTGACTTAAGTGGACCTGCAGCCCCTTTTCCACCACTTCAGAACATGACCAAGATGAAGATACTGTGAGTTGAACACTTAAAACTGATCATTTCTATGGAGTTCAAACAATTCCTTTTGAGAGGGCAATTTAACTGATATTTCATGCTGTGTTGTATTTCAGGATTCTCAGGAGTTGCAATATAAGTGGATCAATACCTGGATATCTGGGAGACATGACAAACTTAAAGCTTTTGTTAGTATAGATTCTCTCTCACCTCTTTATCAGGAGAATCTATTGTCTCTTCTTAGTTGCAGATACTGTTTTTATTTTGGTGACTGTGATTCATACTCCATATTCTGTTGATTTTCTATGAGTGTTGCCGAACTTGTTGGTAGTGGTCTACCATTCATCATAAAATAAACAGGCTGCAAAATTACTGCCATGCATTGTATGTTTTTAATGTTTTGTTTTGTAAATACACTTGCAGAGATCTCAGCTTTAACCAATTGAGTGGGGAAATTCCAGCCAGTGCTTCTCGTCTGGTACGCGTGGATAATTTGTAAGCATCTCAATTTCTTTACTATAAATTATTCGGTATGCTTTCTGTTCTTAACTTTAAAAAAAGCTGAAAATTGTAACATTGTATAAACATTTAGTTGTCATTTATTTCGTGTCAAGTTCTTTCCGTTTATTTAATTACCATGCTAGACTAACATAGGAAAAGAGAGATTCTTGTCATAGGTCATGCTACTGAAAACAAAAATTGAACTCTTAATGTCGACTATTTCAGATTTTTAACTGGAAATATGCTTAGTGGATTGATACCTGATTGGCTGCTAGACAAAGGAGAAAACGTGTAAGTTCTCGAATTGATTTATGTAAAATGGGAAAGTAATGATGAAAAGTGTTTTCGTCCTGTTACCTACATATCTATATTGCAGTTCTTTAGTATTGATGCATTTTGAATTTTAGTGATATCTATCTATATTATGAGAAATAATTTATACGAGTTTTCTTTGTATTTATCATGAGAAATATTTGATGTATATCCTATTTTTTTTAAAAAAACTATAGTAGTTTATCTATAAATAACTTTGTTAATTTATTAGTGATGTACTATCAGATTACAAAATAGAATACTTTCTTACTTTTCTTACTCATGAATGTAGGCATACTGCTGAACTACATAAAATCCTTATGTTCTTTTCTTTCTACTTTTACTTTTGTGTGATTATGTATGGTTTAGAGATTAATTTTTCCGAATAAGTGGTATTAGAGCTCAGGTTTTGAGTTGGGTTAAAGAGAGAAAACATATCATTGAGTGAAAAAAAAAAGTGAAACCGAAGAAAAACAATCACAGTTGCTGTGTTCTTCCCCTTCAAGATTAGAGGCGGTGTTGGGCAGCGGAAGACAAACTAGCCTCACGTGCGGCTTAGAACCAGAAGGTCTGCAGGCGGTGGTGGTGGACAAGGGACTCCAAAAGCTTGTCGGATATGCAACGGGAAGGAGCCGCAGACGGTTCCATCTCGACCAGAAATAAGAGAAAAGGCCCGCGATCTGACCGGGTCTACGGTGGTGCGCGACAAACAGACGTAGAGAAGCCAGATGAAGTCGTCTATGCGTGAAACCAGAGCCGGAGAGGGAGAACGCGAGTTGGAGAAGACGAACCAGTACGGCAGCACGCGGTTCCCGTGAGGCCCGATCGGCAGCATTCTCCGCAATTTTTTGGCACATTTACAAGAGATCCATGTCGAATCTGACTAGTTGCGCAGTTCTGTGAAGTTTTTTGTGTTTTTAGCAGCAGTGAGCGGCAGCCAGTGGCGGGCATGATAAATCTAGTGGCTGCACGTGTGATGGCACGTAGAGGAGTGTGTGACGGCTCGTGGTGCACATGGAGGCACGTGCAGTACTCCGGTGATTGCGTGCGGTGGTTTTCTGTGCAATGGTGCCTCCCTGTGAGTGGTTTTTTATTTTCTGACAGTGTTATTTCTCTCTGTTTGGTTTTTGGTGCACAGTTTAAAGATTCGAGATGACATTCACAAAATATAAGATAGAAAAGTTTGATAGTAGTACAAATATTAGAATGAGATTGTTCCTAGTTCTATAAGGTTTATGAAGAGCAATTGAAGAAATATATCTTGAGGGTATGAGAGAGTAAAGGCAAATTTGTAGGAGATTATTGAAGAGATTTTAGCTTTAGTTGCATGAAAGAAACTTGAAGAGTTTTACTCTGTAAAATCGTTGACAAACCGCTTTTATATGAAGAAAATGTTGTACAATTTCAAAATGAGTGAATGTATGTCCATTAAATAATATCTTAATGAGTTTAATTCTTTAATTATGGATCTGAATAGCATAGATATTAAGATTGAAAATGAGGATCAAACATTGATTGTTCTGTGTTCACTATCCTCTTATGAGACTTTTTTTCATATTCTATTGTATGAGAAAGTTAGTATTTTACTAGATGATATTAGCAATGCACTAAAATAAAACGAGTTGTAAAAGAACTTTATATAGAGTATAGAACATAAAGGAAATGTTTGGTAAGCAGGGAAAGAACACAGAGAAGAGACAAATCAAAATTTAGAAGTAAAAAGGAAAATTGTTTTGAGTGTGGGAAGAGAGGTCACTTTAGGAGAGATTGTTTTGTGCTGAAGAGAGGAAAAGAGAAGGAGAGTTCTGATAATATTATTGATAGGGATAATTCTGGTGGTAGTGATAGTAGTGTTGGGGTAGTTTTATATGTGAATTCGGATCATAGAAAGAATTCTTAAATTCTTGATTTTGATATACATTTCACATATGTCCACATAGGTATTGGTTTGCTACTTACATGTAGATGAGTGGTACTCTGTATATGGGAGACGATAGTTGGTTATATGCAGTTGGGATTGGTAATATCAGATTAAGAATGTTTGATAGTGTCATCAAAATTATTGAGTGTTGGTATGTTTCTTAAATGAAAAGGAATCTAATTTTTTCTTTTACATTGGCAATTCAAGGTTATAAATATCATGTAGAGAATGGTATTCTTAAAACGGTAAAGGCTCTAAGGTACTCATAAAAGGTTGGAATCTAGATTGTAAGTTCTTCAAAAAAATGTAGTTTCAGGGGAAGCTGTTGTAGCATCAGGAAGCAGTAATTAGAATCAGTTGTGGCATATGCATTTGAGTTATATGAGTGACAAGGAGTTATCTGTTTTGAGCATGCAGATTTGTTGAACGGATATAAAGAAGAAGTTATGGATTTATGTGAACACTGTGTATTTGGCAAGCAGATCAGAGTGAAGTTCAACAAAAAGATAGTGCACAAGACAAAAAATAAGTTGGATTATGTTTATTTTGACTTATGGGTTCCATACAGAGTTCCCTTCAAGAGTGGTGATGGGTATTTCATGACATTGATTACTCTAAAAAGTTATGAGTGTATTTTATGAAATCTAAAGAAGAGATATTTTCAACATTTGTCATATGGAAGACTATGATTGAGAAACAGACACAGAGGAAGATCAAATGTTTTAGGACTGATAATGAGTTGGAATTTTGCAATCATGAGTTTTGATGATTTTTGCAGTATGCAAGGTATAGTGAGACACTGTACTTATGTTAGGACACTATATCAGAATGATATTACAGAACGCATGAATATGACGTTTTGTGATAGGACATAAAGCATGTTGTCTCATTCAGATGTGGGACAGGAATTTTGGACTGAGACTGTGAATACTGTTAGTTTCTTGGTGAATAGATCTTCATCTATAACTATTGAGAGTAAAACTCTTTTTAAAGTATGGTCTGAGTCACTTACTGAGTACTCTCAGTTGAGAGGGTTTGGTTGTCTTGCTCATGCCTATGTTAGAGATGGTAAGCTTGAGTCGATGGTAAAAAAGTGCATATTTCTGGAGTATACATATGGAGTGAAAGGATTCAGGTTGTGGTGTAGTGATTCTAAGTTTCCAAGGTTGATTATCAACAAAGATGTGATATCTAATGAATCTTTTTCACTAGACAATCAGAAGAGAAAAATAATAGCAGAATCAAATCACGATATCAGATAACAAATAGAGTTAAAAGTTCAGTCCACTGATCTAGGAAATGAAGTGCATGATTTTAATCAAGAAAATGATAATGCACATGATCAACAACAACCATATAATATTGCAACAAGAAGGAAGAGAATACAAATTAAATGATTACAGATATATGAAAATCTAGTTACATATAACTTGTCAGTTGCAGGGCTAGTTGATTTGTAGGAATCAGAGAGTTCATATGCATATCAGATAATTGGTGTTGTGTCTGAAGAGCTTGATGGCAGATGTCATTTTGTTCAGGAATTAGATAGTAAGTTTAGGTGCGGTTTAGATTTAGCTAGATTATGTGATACTTAATAACGCCCTAGTAGGAGTATATTAGCAAGATGCATCGAGAAGACGGTTAATTGCTTTGACGATAGAGGGAATTCAAGTCAAGAAGAAGAATTGTTGATGTATCTTGAATTTTGGTGAGATTTATCTATATTTTAAGAGATAATTTATATATATTTTCTTTGTATTTATCCTTGAGAATATTTGATATATATTCTAATTTTTTTTTTTTGTAAAAAACTCTGCTAATCTCTTTATAAATAGATTTGCTAACCTATTGATGATATACTCTTAAATTACATAGGGAAATGCTTTTTTTCCGGTCTTATCCGTGGATGTCTGCACATTGTCGAATCACGTAAAATCCTTATGTTCTTTTCTTTCTGTTTTTACTTTAATGTGTTTGAATAAAAATATTTTTTAAATCTGTAAATCTTTAAAAATTAAGCGCACAATTTCGTACTAAATTAATAAGAAATGTAAACAGAAGCATACCTGAATCCATTGCGGATGAATTTTTCGTTTTTGACAGTATAATCTTCCGAATCAACACAATGCTTAAAAACTAATTTTTTATAGTAACAGAATTTTAGAAATATTCGGGGACCATAACCGCTTTTTATATTGAAATTTTTTTTCAATTCTCATTTTGTTTATCATAAAATGAAAATATTACAAAAATGGTATCTGTACATTATAATGTCATACTTAAATACGATGCATTAAGGGACAATACTGTTTAACCGTATTTGATCACTTTTAAGCGAGTCTATTAAATTGATAACCTGATACGCATATCAATGCCTACATTAAGTTCACATGTTAGAAAAAATCTAACAATCTCCTACTTGAATTTAATATGGCATCTTAACCATGCATTAAATAACTGTAGGAGTACTTAAAACTGTGTTATCTATATCTGAATGCATCACCAAACAATCCCGTTCGTCGATCATAAAGACATATGATTAAAATGATTTTCGCTATAGCTAATGTAACTAAACTCATCAATGGTCACGTATATTAGTATAATCGAACGACATGCTTGGATATGAAGCATGGAAATTACATGCTATGTGATCTAAGCATGATTATTTTCAACTGGTCTTGCCTTAACTTTAGTGAGATCAACTGTAAGAAAATTCAGAAATAATATATATAAATAAATCCAAAACACAAAAAATGAAATTAAATCATATATGTGTATAAACAAAACTAAAGAACAAGGTTTATGACATGTCTTACAAAATAAATGCAACTAAGGGACAACTCTCACTGAAACTACAGATCTTCTAGGGATATAATACCCATATGAACAGTGTGCTCATGAAAGAACTTAGGTGGTAATCCTTTAGTGAGCGGATCTGCAATCATGGAGTTTGTTCCAATATACTCTATTGATATCTGTTTACTCTGAATTTTCTTTAACAACGAAAAACTTGTTATCTATATGTTTTGACTTCATTGAGCTCATGTTATTGTTGGAATACATAACTATAAATTTATTATCACATAATAACTTTAATAATCTTTTTATGCCATCAACAATATACAGACCAGTGACAAAATTTCGTAACCATATTTCATGATTGGATGCCTCATAATAAGTTACAAACTCTGCTGTTATAGTAGAAGAGGTTACAAGTGTTTGCTTAACACTGTTTTAAGAAATAGCTCGTCCAGTAAGTAAGTAAATATAGCCTGACGTAGATTTTCTACTGACTTGACATTCGACGAAATCAAAATCAGAATAACCAATGATCTCCAACTGATCTGACCTCCTGTATGTAAGCATATTTTATTTTATTTTTTGTAGATACCGCATAACACGTTTGACTATTTTTTAATGATCTATTTCTGGATTACTTAAATATTTACCTAACATTCTAACAATGTATGCAATATTCTAACGTGTACAAACGTGTGCATACTTAAAACACCTTCCAGCTGAAGTATAATGAATCTTTTGCATCTCCGTAGTCTCTATGTCATTCTTGGAGCACTGACTTAGAGTAAACTTATTTCCTTTAAATACAGAGGAGTCACCTAGTTTACAATCCTACATGTCAAATCTTTTAAGAATCTTTCGATATAACTCTTTTGTGATAATTCAAGAATACCCCAAGAGTGATCCCCGTATATCTAGATCTCTAATAAAAAAAGAAGTGTCCCCAAAATCTTTCATCTCAAATTTTTGTCAAAAATCTCTTGGTTTCGTGCAATAAGATTATATCACTACTGACAAACAGTATGTTATCGACATATAAAAGCAGAAAAATATATTTATTCC